>PVKU01004147.1:0-155239 GCA_004027475.1 Anoura caudifer
AAGAAGGAAGGAAGGAAGGAAGGAAGGAAGGAAGGAAGGAAGGAAGGAAGGAGAAAGAAAGGGCTAAGAAAGGAAGAAGTTTGTGGGTGGAGGGATGATTTTGTGTACATTAGTTTTGTTTTCTAAATGAGGCTCTCTCAGACTTCTGCTCTTCTCTTTCAGCTCTTTTCTGTCCAAGTCGTATCTTCTCCACTCCTTTGGGGTAGGGGTGGGGCTCATTCACAGCCCCCACCCCCGTCCCAGTATTTTAGAAACCATCCTATGAAACAAACTTAGGAAGGCAGAGCCACCCTTTTAGACCTGGTGGGTACCCAGAACCCTCAAAGCCCACCTACCCATAGATTTCCTCCCACTGCTCAGTCAGGGTCATCAAATAATTTCTTTTCGGAAGGCTTTCCAGGTTTCTGAGCTCCACAGTAAAAGGCTAAAACCTCTGTACTAATACCTCTGGGAGTCAGAGTGCTTTAAGCCATTATCACAAACACCTAAAGGGAAGTACTTGAAAAATGAAAGCCAGATTAAAACCTGATGGGGTGAGGAATGAAATGCCCAGGAAGGGGAAGGAGAGGCACCGAATGAGGAGAGAGGGTGCCAAGACAAATCCCACCTCCCTGCCAAATGTCCCGAAGGTACTCAGTGAAGTGAGAGATGCTTCTGCTTACAGCAAACGTCTCTGAAACCAATACTTTCCACGGGAATACGAAAAAGAAGGTATGATGTTGCAGTTGATGTATTCATATGTATTCATGTATGCACTCACTGAAACATAATCAAAACCTTCCCATCTCATTTGGCAATGGCTTAGGTTTTCTGCAGTTGTTAGGGGAAGCCTGTTCTTTACTGGAGCTTGTTTGTGCTGGTAAACTCCTTGGCAACCTAGCAGAGCCTTCTAAGATCATGTGGTAGCGTCAAATTCTAGAACTCTTCCAGTATTTTCTGATGCAACCAAGTGTAACAATGTTGTATCCTAGTAAACATGGAAATGGAGCAAGGGAAAAATTACTCTACTTCTGAAAATAATAGACTGGGTTGGGACTGGAGTTTGAGTCCAGGAGCCTGCTTGAAGCCTTCGTTTGTATACCAGGTTTCTTATATTCTGTTTGCCTATAAGATGAAAAAATTAGCAAGAAGAACAGGACCCAGCCATGCAAAACACATTGTGTATCCCTTCAGTTGTACAGATTTCAGAATGGACAGGTGCCAAAACAGGCTGAAACATATCTGATCTCTGGTCATTCCAACTGCCCCTCCTCTGTAGGAAGGGCTGAATTTGATCCCCTGCTATGCAAATGTCTTTCCTTTTCATGCTGATCTTTCTGGCTGGGTGGCAGAGAGGAAAGACCTTCTTCTTGTCATTAAATCACTCACCAGTGTGTGACCTGAGAAGGCCTTTAATAATATCTCTGGGCATCCACGGCTTCATGTATGAAATGAAAGAATCATGTCAGGTAATGACTGAACACTTGAGAATATGAAGCACTGAGGAAATAGGCTTCAAAACTTAATTTGTGTTACTTCTTAAATTTTGCACAACTTTGTTTTGAATTGATTTTTAGAGAGAAGGGAAGGAAAAGAGAAACATCGACTCATTGTTCCACTTATTTATGCATTCATTGGTTGACGCCTGTACGTGCCCTGACTGGGGATTGAACCTGCAACCTGGGGGTACTGGAACTATGCTCCAACCAACTGCACTACCCGGCCAGAGTTATTTTTTGCACAGCTTTTTGGTTTTTGCTTTAAGAAAATACTTTTTCCATATCAGAGAACATACTAAACTTCTTTTTCTTTAAATTGTGATAAGAGCACTTGCCATGAAGTTTACTCTCAGAACAGATGTTTAAGTGAAAATGGAATGTCGTTACCTGCAGGCGCAACGGTGTGCAGCAGATCCCTCAAACGTATTCATCCTGCGGACCTGAAATCTCATACCTGCCGATCCGCAGGCCCTCATGTTCACCTCCCCCAGTTCCTGACAGTCAGCATTCTACATGATGATTGCTTCTTTGACTATTTTAGATACTCTGTATAAATGAAATCATGCAGTATTCACCCTTCTGTGAGCTGGTTTATTTCACTTAGCATAATGCCCTCAGGTTTCCCATACGTTGCCATATATTGCAGAATGTCCTTCCTTTTTAAGGCTGAGTAATATCTCATCACATGTCTATACAACATTTCTTTTTCTATTTTCTATCGATGGACATTTCAGGTTTTTCCACCTCTTGGCTATGGCGGATAGAGCTTTAATGAACAAGGGGGAGCTAACATAACTCTCTTCAGGATCCTGATTTCAATTCTTTCAGATAAATAGATTCAGGAGAAGCATGAATATTTGCTTGGTGCCTTATTTGCCAACATTAAATCACAGGTAACAAGAACTGCAAGCTTGGCCTTCCAGAAACCAAAGCGTAGTACAGTATTTCGGGTAATTTGGAGAAAGCTTGCTTTAGAAGTATTAAGCGCCTACTGTGTGTCAAAAGTTGAGCTAAGTGATTCACATCTACTGCATTATTTGATCTTTACAGAAACATGGGATTTTACATGAGGTTTTAGGAAGAGACTCAGAGGTTAAGGAATTTGTCTTACGGCTCCCAGGTATTAGGCAACAGAGGCAGCCTTCACACCCGAGGCAGGCACACAGTCAGTGTTAGGTTTTTCATACACGTACTTTTACTACCACACACTCGTAGCCATTCTGCTGTGCTGTTACTGCTGTTGAACGTGCCGCAGAATGTATAAAACATGAATATTTCCACTCTTGTTTAAATTAAAAAAAATCACTGTTAAGTAATCTACAAAAAGGACAGACTATTGCAGAAGAAAATAATTCACTTAATTTTTAAAACATTTTTGGAGTACTCATATTTCATCATTCAATGACATTTAATAATAAAATATCAGATTAAAATATTTTGGTGGGTTTGAATTATGTTTCAAATATGCCTGATAGATCAAAACATGTTTCTTGAATGTATCTATTGCTTGCTCAACACACTTTGGAAAAGCTTTGGTGGAGATAGGAAATAGGCTTTTGAATGTCAGAGGTAAGGATTGACACCCATGAACTTGACTTTCTCAGCCAAACATGTTACTCAGTCTAGACCTGTGCTTAAGGTAGACTTTTTGAACTAAAGCCCTCTTAGAACACTCTGAGGCTTAAGTCAATATACGATGATTAAGTGCCTTGGTGTTTTAAGTATTTTACTAAACATGAGAGATTAAGAAAACCAGGCATCATAAATCTCCTCATCCTTGACCTACATATGGTCTAATAATACAATTAAGAATTTGAACTGTCCTAATCCTTTCAACTGGGGGAAGATGAACTCATGTCATTGAACTCATGCTCTTCAGTCTGACTATGTGACCGTGCACTTCCACTCACAGAAATGAAGACATTGTAAGGCTGCTCTAAGCAGAACTGTATATGTTACAAGTTGAGACTTTCGCCTAGAATATCAGCGAGATGAAAGGGAAAGTTTCCTTTTGCCAAGTGCTCTCGTATTGCTGGTCCTCTTTCAAAGCTATGATGGGAAAAGAGGCCAAGTAAATAGAGAGGTTTGGGGTTTCCTTGTACACAAGTTTGCAGCTACGCATTACTCAGTATTACGCTTAGTCGAGGTGCTGTCGGTCAGTCTCTTAAATCCTATCATTTCCTCCATGTTCCTATTTGGAAAAATGTTCTCAGTAGAACTTGACAGTGACAAGCCTGATGTGCAACAGTAGAAAACAAAGTAGTGACTTGTTCTTAAAGGACGACTCTTTTGATGGCAACACCATTATAATTTGGGAAATTAAAAGCTGGTAGCTGGAACATAAACAGGTAGAATTGTCCCTGCTGGGACTAATTCCTCCATAAAGGGTTCACTGTAGTCCTCTATTGTCACAGGTGTCTAATTTCTATCTCCATACCTACCTACAGCTGAGTGGGTGTTAGGGGTAGGGGCTGGTCCCTCATTTATAGGAATTCACCACACCACTGTGACTGACTGTCAAATAGCACCTTGCAAGTACCCTTCTCATTTTTCAGTTACTCTGAATATAATTCCCTACGCCCACGACAGCGTGGGACACCCTCCTTCCCACTTCCTGCATTAGAAACTGCCTCTATTCCCCAGCCCCCAAAATAGGGCTCCTGTTCTATGCTCACTATCTGCATAACAGAGAGCTAGAAATCTAGGTAGACAATGACTGATAATTGCCAAATACCATTTCCTGTGTTTTGACAAGTCAAGAGTGAAATGTAGAACCTCATTCCCATCAGCGCAGTCAAAAACAACCCTCAGCTGAAGGAAAAAGGATCGGGGTGAACTATCGTGAAAAGTAAAACAGAAGTGATAATTATGTAGGCTGTAGGTTCAAATTAATTCATCGTCCTCCTTACCGATATTTATCGAGTGACAATTTCAGTTCAAATGAGAGCTACCGAACCAAAACTCCTCATACTTACTCTCCCATACTCTTCATAACCAGACTGATGCCAAACCTTTCTGGCCTGGACTGTTCCATTTAACCCTCAAATATAGCTTTAGAGAGGCTGACTTTGGAAACAACGAAAATAGCACTGCCGTCCTACCACAAAATGGAATGTTTCTACCACCAGTCTGGTCCTTCCCGGCCAATCTGATTCGTCGGGGGTGGGGAAGAGGGTGTTCAAACTGGGATCCCAAGAGTGGAAAGGGGGATGGGAGATGCTTTCTCCTAATTCCAGAAAATCAGATTCCTTCTCCCCGCCAGTGAAATACAGCTGAAGAAACAATGAACCAGCCTGGACAGATGTGATTGTCTTATGTAAACCTATCTGATTTCCCAACTGCTCCGCGCTCCTTACAATACCTTGTCTTAGCAACTGCCCAAAGATCTGTTGGAGGACAGGATGGTACAGATTAAAATGAATAAATAAATACAAGAAAGAAAGAAAAGGGGGGAAAAGTGCAGCCCTGCGTTTCCTTATTTGTGAGATACATATTACAAAACCACCTCGCTCGGTGCCAGGGCAATGCTCGGGGCAAAGGGAAGGTTTGTTCGGACACGACTCTTTCCTGACTGAGGTGTTCTTTTGTATGGGAGAGAAACCTCCTTTGCTTTTAAGGACTTGACAAGAGGTGCAGGGACGGCTCTCGTCATTTCTCACAAAGGTCTCATTGACGACGGTTTATGATTTTTGTTCGAAAGCACTTCCTACCAAGGAGCGAGACTTTGAAGTTCATTCTTTGTTCAGTCATGCTTGTTATGGTTTCTTGAGGAAGAAAAAAGGAAAGGACAAAAAAAAATTAAAAAAACAAGAACCTTACTACCTTTATGGCTAATTCTCTATGTAAACATTTTTTTAAAATGCCTTTGTTTCAAGGACCACAAGCCAGTTATCGAATCCTCCTTCGAAGCTATTTCTATCACACCTATGATTGCTAAAAATACAGCGAAGTAGCTGGTGTAGTTCTCTGTAATTACAGTTTTTTTCCGTCTTGCGTGCATGCGAGCATGTGGGGTGTATGGTGTGTGAGTGTGTACGTGTTGGTGCTAATCAGCATGGAAAATGAGAGCGAGGTTCTGTAATGACCTTCAATTCATTCGCTAGATCTGTGGCTTTTTATGATCTCCCAAATTCACACAATTGCCAAAAAAAAAAAAAAAATGATTAAAATAATCCCTGCTGTGACTTTCCCTTGTATCTTTTTTTTTTTTTTTTTTTTTTTTGCACCATTTTGGACATTACAACAGCTTTTCCAACTCAAATCTAAGTTACATTTAATGAAAGCAGCAACGACACTTTAAATTTCTAGTGTCTGGAAACGTCCTGGTTGTTTACTTTTTAATTTTGGGTACATATTGCTGGCAGTGATTTGCCATGTGTCTAGGTCCGGTTACTTTTGTGGATGTTTGGCTTTCGTTTTGTTGTTACGCCCCGGTGGTCTAACAATTGTTTGCGTTGTTCGCTCCACCTGGCCCCCAGCTGGCCGCTCGTTCTATAAAACCATGCTGAAAGCTCACCGTGTAGAATACAAACACCAGCCAAGGAACCCAACGTGTCAGGGAAAGTGCCCCACAGAAGAAGTGCAAATGCACGTGTCCGCCGGTGGCCGAAGGTGGCAGGTTGGGCCTTCAGGAGACACGTCGTGAGCAATTTTATTTTAGAGCACGGACGTTATAAAATCACCACAGAAGATTTCCTGTAGTTTGACACTCTGCTCCTTCAGCCAAGGGTACTCAATGTATTTGACTTCTTATTAACTTTCTTTTCATGTTGAACTTTTTTATTGTAAACTCCCTCCTTTTATTGTTATCCACCCAGGAGTGGTTTCTTGGCATAGAATGAAGGTGAAGCATTGCCAAAAACATTTTTTTTTTTTTTTTTGGCATGGGGCATCAATTAAAACTGATATACCAACCTAGCAAAGAGATTAGAGTATTTCCCAGCACTGTTTTCTTGACTATTTCAGTTCAAGGCAACAGCGTTCTCTGTGCTATTTCTTCGGAACAGATGTCAGACCTGCAATTATTCTTTGGAATCCAGCAGTAGCATCATCATTATCCAGGTGCTGCAGTAGCGAGATGTAAACAGTTTCTTGTTAAATCAACAGTTTTCTTTACCTCCTGCTTTTCCTTGCTTCTTTCTGTGTATAGCTATTTTTAAAAAAATGGAAATACAGACGAAAAGGTCAGTGCTATTTTTGAATAGGTTGCAGTAAGAATACAGGATAAAAGATAGAAATGGACACAGTTAAATACACCTACTATTAATACTATGTGTGTGGTTGAAAGTGTGCTCCGAATTCAAATACTCAAAGGAGCCTCCTGGGGAAGTGCTAGGAGTGATGGATGCCTGTCAGGGCAAACTTCCCATTGGAGTTCAGATACTGGGTCGCTTCACTACATAGTCTGTAATAATGTCACCTTCAGTCAAGGCTCTTTGGCTTTGTTGTCTGTTCCAATACACGTATTCGTATCCTTGTACTGCGGAAGCCAGCGTAGAAGGTGAGTTGAAAGCCCAGGTTGACCGTTTTCCAGTTGTGAGACATTTAGCCAGGTATATCAGTTGTCTGTGTCTCCGTCTCCTCATTGGAGGTCACTAATAACAGCTACCTTATAGGAGTCTACTGAGGGTTAAATGAGAAAACACATGCAAAGAATACAATGTGAAGCATGATTACATCATGGTAGAAAAACCGGTGACTGTCTTCTGCCCTAAATTTCCTGTGATTTCTGTTCATGAAGAAATCTCCCTTATTTCAATGATAATCAAAATTATGCTCTAGAATTTGAATTTACTCCTTCTGCAATTACGCTAACTGGAGTTCTCTGAAAGGTCCTCCCGTGCAAAACTCTAACCTTTTGATAGGACTCACTGTTGGGGACACTGATGGCTATACAAAAAGTGTGGGTAGGATTCTGGAACGGAAGGAGGGTGGGGAGTAACCCTGAAGGGAAAAGCTAAGAGTTGTGGTGTCATGAGGACACAGAGCTGGAACCAGCTAAGAGGGAGAAACTGACCCTAGAACCCCGGGGATGGGCTGAGACTCCAATTCAGCAGAGTCTCTGGATACCAGTAAAAGCAAGTCTTCTCCGGAAGAAATGTATCGAATTAGGCCTTTAGATACCATACAGATTAAGATGTATCCATGAGCTCACCATCAATATCACTAAGCTCATAAGAAGGCAAATCTCTGTGAATTAAATCATAGACACAAACCACAACAGGATGGACTAAGTATACAAGTGGCTAATAAAAAATGGACAACAGTCCCACTCAGAGGTGACGCTAAAGAACAATGTTGAAGGCAAAGAAAGACCTCCTAGTGGGCAGAGTCTTATCTAGTGCAACTCATCATCCACTTTGTGTGAACAGAAAAATGGCCTGAAATAAGAATACACAGTCTTGAGCAATGGTAAATGGCTTGGCTGATTGGACAGGGACCTGGAGGTACTAGAACACTGGAAATAGCAGTACTGGGGAAAAGACGTGTGGATAACCCAATGAGAATGAACACAGAGAGTAAGAATCTTTGTATCTCACCTTTGTGTTGGGCAAAGAGCAATGCCCACTGTACAAGAAACACCAAGCTGACAGAATGCAATAGCCATTAGATGTCAGCTAGCCTCTGACATCCTTGGACATCCCTGTGCTTGAGCAGTGGGTTCGTGAGCAGAGTAACTATTACAATGGCTGACAAAAGGCTAGCTAGGCGCAGGTCCCACAGCAAGGGTTGCCTTATACCCAGGCTCATTTAGCTACTGCCGGTGGGTAGATGACCTGCTAGCAATAGAGGCCAACACTAAGGCTCACCCTCCGCACTAGAGTCCAATTCCTCCCAGTAGCCAGACCATTTGGTGACAAGCTGGAAAGGGCAATATTTCATCTTGGCTCGAATTGGCTCAGAGTCTAGATATGAGTTTGCATTTTTTTCATACAGTGGCTCAGCTACCACTAATCTTCCACGTCTCATCGAGTGGCTGATTTACCAGCTTAGGATCCCACAGGACATCTCAGCAGCCAAAGGGACATGTTTTATTGAAAATAAGATGCGGCAGTGGGCATACAACCATGGAATGCCTGTTCTTACTGTATGCTACACCACCCAGAGGCTTCTGAGTTAAAAGAACATGACCTCTTAAAGTCACCCCAGGCAGCAGTGGGAGATGGGGTACTACCTTTCAGGATGTGGTAGACATCATCAACCAATGTCTCAAACACGGTGCTGTGTTTGCAGTTGGCAGAATGCGTGAGTTTGGGAATCGAGGGCAGAAGCAGCAGTGGCCCCATCTACGTGCTTGGTGACTTATACGGAGCAGGCATGCTTCCTGCTCCGACAAGTGCAGGCTCCATGGTCTGGACAACCTGGGTTTCAGAAGGGATCTGTCAGCAGGGCACACAGGAAGAATTCCACTGAAATTAAAGCTACAGTTGTCACATATAATTTTGGGATCATTATGACAGTAAATGGCAGACACAGAAAGTCATTACCACGAGAATGTAAAACCAGAGATACAAACCAGGGTCAGGGAGGAATATGTTTGCCACCGGAACATCCCTTGGTATTCTCATGCCAATTATTTTAAATTGATCTCAGAGAGGCAGAAAGAGAAACATCAATTTATTATTCTGCTTATTTATTGCATTCATTGGTTAATTCTCATATGTGCACTGGCCAGGGATTGAACCTGCAAACTTGGCATATTAGGACAATGCTCCAACCCACTCAGCTATGCATCTAGGGCTCCTCTGTCCATTTTTAACCATAAATGGTTAAGCACACCAAACCAACAACAACAACAAACAAAGTCAGGGCTCAGACACCTCAAGGGTGAGAAACCCTGTCGGTCCACTAGGTAAGCCACCCAGACCAACAAAAATGCTAGAGGAGGAGAAAGAAGCCTGGAAAGGGTAGTGCAGGAAAGAGATGATGAGTATCGGGTTCTGCCTTGGGACCAACCGCAGCAGCGGGGACTCCAGCTAATCTCACTAACACTTCTTTTCTCAGCATTGCTGAAGCTGTAATGCGGCATGGGGATTTGGGAGATGAGATGAACTGAAGTCTGATTCATTCCCTTGCATGTGCCAAGTACTCCATAATCAAGGTAATACACATATTATATGACCTAACTTTCCCAGGTAGCTTCAGTCTTCAAAGATCACATATGCTTTTAGTGACTCAAAAAAAAAAAAAATCTGGTTTTTCTTTCTGCTCAAACGCAGGAAGTTGTCTTTTCCCAAGCTGCCCTCCCCAAGTATCAACGATCATCTTTCTAAGAAATGTTCGCGCGCTGCACAAAGCAGCCAGCCAGCCCATGGAGTCAGACAGCTCTCTTGCCCTCGTAGGTTGCCTAACAATGCTTGTATTTCAAGCACGGCTTCAATCATGCTAAAGCCACTCCCTCTGTAAAGCTGAATCTATCTCTGAAGATTCCTTACGCTGCAGGTCACAAAACACTTATCTCCAACTGACATCCATAATAAAGGGGATTTATCAGCTTCCATAACAGGAAGTCCATCTCTAGTGGGGGCTTTAGGATTGATGAACCAGCCTCTCAAAAGTGCCATGAAGTACACAGTTTCTTCACTGACTTTCTCCGCCTTTAGGGTGTCAGCTTCATCCTAGGTCTGATTCTCCATCCCCACTCTCCATGACCCCATGGCCACGGGAGTCCACCAGCAGGTGATGATGCCACATGCTGCCTCATTCTTCTTCCACAGGAAAGAGAACGTGTCTGACTCAGCATTCCGAAGTATGATACCAAGACTCACCCTGACTGGTTGGCTCGAGCTGCATACCTTCTAGAGAATAAATGTCTGTGTCCCACCAAAGTTCCTATGTTGAAACCTAATCCCCACTGTGATGCTATCTGGAGGTTAGACCTTTTGGAGATGGTTAGGTCATGAGGGTGGAGCCCTCATGGGTGAGATTAATGCCCTTAGAAAAGAGACCCGAGAGAGCTCCATCCCCTCTTCTGTCCTGGAAGGACACAGCAAGAAGGTGACCATCAATGAGTCAGGAAGCGCGCTCTCATGGGACACACCAAATGTGCCAGCACCCGGATCTCAGACCTCCCAGAATCATGAAAAATAAATTTCTATTGTTTATAAGCCACTCAGTCAGTGGCATTCTGTTACAGAAGCCCAAAGAGACTAAGACAGTACCCACCCTTGAACCAGTGAGTACGGCCAAGGAATAATATATCTTGATGGGCTGAACCAACCAGGACCCACCTCTTGAACTAAGGTAGTTTCAGCTTCACTGAAAGTGCTAACTGTGCTGAGCAGAACCGAGCAAAGACACATCTGGTAATTGTTAGAAAGTGAAAGTGGATGCTGCATCAGAACCAACAATGTTCACTAGAAGCACTTTTTTCCCCCAAGCGCAAACAAGGCCCTCCCCTTAACCCCCTGTGAAACTGAAGACTTAAAAACTAATGGAACACAGAAAATTTACAAAGTAAAACCAAAGATGTTTTAAACAATGCATCTTAGATCTCACTGTTACTGGACACCATAGGCTGATCTCTACCCGTTAGAAAATTCCCTGTGCCAGTTCTTCTTAAACTGTACTGTGCACACACATCCTTGAACATCCTGTGAAAATGCTGGTTCTGGAGGGAGGCCAGAGTTCCCGCAGTTCTAACAAGTTCCCAGGCGATGTGAAGAGGCTGGCCTGAGGACCACGCTCGGCCAGCTTCTGCCACGTTGCCGGTCCACCGCGGTGCTCGCAGTGCTCCCAGGGCGCCCTAGACCTCACCTCTACTCCTGAGATGTGGATCGCTGTTCCTTGAACTCCACGGACAGAAACACCCGTCCCTTTGCATCTCTGTGCCTTTTCCAAAAACAAAGATGCATATTTCTGCAATTATAAATTTAAACTTCTATAGCTAGAAGGAAAACCAAAATGCTACCCACATTAAACACTGCACAAGCAAAGCCTTCAAAATGCCATTTCCACACTTAACAGCTTTCAGGAATTTTAAATGATAGGATCTAGTCTCAAAAAGGACACACACACACACACACACACACGTTTACTAGGATAAATTATGTCGATAGCTCATGGCATGTTCACTTCTCTCCTTTCCTAGATTTTGAGGCTTTGGGTGGCTGGCCTGGGAACCTAAAAAACATTTATTAGTAACATTTCTATTTGAGTATGCAGTTCACTTCTAAACAACTAACTTTCCAACCTTTCGAACACAATTAATCTGCACAGAGGAGACTGGCACATTGGAGCAGAGCTACAATATGGGCTGTGGGGACCCACGCATCAGCCGGGGCCCACGGGAGGACCACTGGGGTGTGATGAGTGAGATCAGTAACCCGCTGTCTCCAGAGCGAGTGAGTTTGTGGCTAACACGAGAATTCAGCAGTATCAGTTCATAGTCATTCTATCTGTACTGCTTATTTAAGTCATGCTTTTTGATATCTGATTCCCTGAGACTCTAGATCATATTTAGTTAGCAAGAGAGGAAAACGCTTCTCTTCTGAAACAAGGGCAAATTGGGGAGGAAATGGCCCTCAAAAGGAAGGCTTTCCATCGACTCCGGAGCCTGCAGAAATGCCTTTTCAGGGGTGGATGGCCCTTCTCAATCCATGAGACTCTCCCAGTTTTCTACCTTTGTCTGTAATTAAAGGGCCAGAAGCTAGTTTTATATATAACTCAAGGCAATTGTAAAATATATTTCCCCTCTGTTTGAATGAATGGAATAATTTGTCCCATAATCACATTGGTCTCTGTGAGCTCTTGAAGTTTTATTAAGGTGTAACTTGTGAGTCACACTATTACTCGGTTATTAAGCTTGAGTCTCATAGTACTTTTTAAACATATGAATATGAATCCTAACTTTGTGTAACTTTGACAAATGGAAATGTTGGAAGGCCCATCACTATGGAAATCAGAAACTCAGAGCATGCATATCCCTCTCGAGCTGAGCATAACCTAGGCAGTGTCAATCCCGTGTTAGATGGTCAGAAAGCAGGTTGTCACAGTGGTTGAGAGCACACACCAGAAGGCTGGACCATCTGAGGGTGGACCTGGTGCTGTCACTGACTCGCTGGCTACAGTGCCTTGGGAACAATGCCTAACGCATCCTTGCCTCAGTTTCCTTTGCCAGAAAGTAAGGGACACGACAGTGCCTTCTTTAGGAATGTTGGTAGTGATAAATGTAAAGACCTTAGATGAGAAACTGGCACACACTAAGCACTCAGACATCAGATTGTAATCACCATGGCTCAGTGGTTCTCAACTAGGGGGCGACTTTACCCTGCAGGGGACTTCTGGTGATACTAGGAGACATGAGATTGACAGCACTGCAGGTGGGGGCTGTATTGGCATCGAGGGGGTGGAGGTCAGGGACGCTGCTACACATGCTACAATGCATAGGACAGCCCCCCACCTCATCACCACCACCACCAACAAAGAATCATCCAGCAAAATATCAACAGCAGCCAGGGTGAGAAGCCATGCCGTAGCACAAAGAATGTTTCTTATATATCAAATATACATCCCAGAAAGAAGTTACAAGAAATGAGCTTCACCCCATTCTCTGTATAGTAGGAAGCACAGGGAACAGTCCATATATCCTAAGTAAGAACTGAGACATTTCATGAACTAAACACACCCGTGGAACTAACACCTGGATCAGAAGTTAGTATATTAAGAGAACTCCCATTAAGACCTTTCCTAAAAATACTCATTTTTCCTGTCCTGAAACACTATAGAAGACTTCTGTAAACATGGAATTATACATCCAGTAACTCTTTGTGACTAGATTTCTTTTTGCTCAAATATTAGAGTTTTGAGATGTATCCATGTTCTTATAAAGAGTTATAGTTTGCTTGCTTTCACTGCTGTATAACAATCCATTGCACAAGTGTACTAGAAACTCTATTTTCAATTCTATTCTTCACAAGCATTTTGGTAGCTTTCAGCTTGGGGCAATTAAGAATAGTGCTGCAGTTGCCCTGGCTGGGTGGCTCAGTTGGTTGGGGCATTGTCTCATGCACCAAAATGTTGTACGTTTGATTCCCTGTTAGAGCACATACCTAGATTGTGGGTTCGATCTCCAGTCGGGGCACAGATGGGAGGCAACCAGTTGAAGTTTTTCTCTCACATTGATGTCTCTCTCTCCCCCCCTCCCCCACCCTTTCCTTCTCCCTCTCCCTCTTGCTTTCTCTCTAAAATCAATAAACATATCATCAGGTGAGGATTAAAAAAAAAAAGAAGAGCGCTGCTGTGTACCTTCTAGCACATATTTTTTTTTGGTGTACAAATGCATGGATTTCTGTTGGATGCTTATACCATAACCTTTTGAAGTAAGAGAAAACCCAGTAATGACTTTGCATTACAGTTCAAATAAAACCCAAGGTCCTTCAAGTGGACACGCTTCCTAGACTGCCTGACGTAGTGCCAGCTTGTCCCTGTAATCCCTGACACCTGTCTTCACTCTCAAAACGGTCCCCCTATAAACAATAAAGATGGCTATTACCCTCTGTAAACAGCATCTTGCCTAATTTCCCCCACTTACTTTCCTGACTGTATTTTTTAATTGATTTTGAGAGAGAGAGAGAAACATCGATCTGTTGTTCCACTTATTTATGCCTTCATTGTTTGATTCTTGTTTGTGACCTGACCAGGGACCGAACCCACAATCTTGGCACATTGGGACAGAGCTCTAAGCAACTGAGCTACCCGGCCAGAGCCTTTCTTGACCCTTTACCTACAAATCTCCCACTATAGCCTCTGTCCCAGCCACACTATCATCCTCTTTCTGGTTCCCAAAGATGCCACCCATTCTTCAGGATTCAGTGCCTGTCGTATATATCTATCCCTCCACTCTGGTTGCAGTGAAATGCTCTCATCTTTCAGTTCTGAGTTTGTGTCCACTCTCGGGAGCAGCACCGTCTGGTCAGGCCACGTATGTTCTTGCTCTCCTTCCCCTGTCCTTGTATTCACTATGTCTGTACACTCCCGTCTTCTTAGTATTTATCACACCAAGCGACTATTTGTGAGCACGAGTGTTTACGATACTCTTTGCAGGGACACGCATGGGAGGTGGGGCAGCAGGCAGAGTACTAAGATTGGTAAGGCTCAAGCCAGATAATCACCTACTGATCACAGCTCTGCCACTTACAACTGCGAGACACTGGACCAGTGATGCCACCTTTCTGCACCTCAGTTTCCGTATCTGCAACGTGGCAATAACTCCTTTAGCACCTACCTCATCACATTGTGAGAATCACGATAAAATCTTATAAAAATTAATAAAGCGAATAGGCTTAGAACAGTGCCTGATGAATGCTGAGTGCTTTTGACATGTTTTCTCTCATTATCCCCATCTAATTCACCAAAGTTGGCATGTTACCCAGAGGCAAAGCAAGCACCGGAGCTGGGCACCAACTGATCCCTAACGCCCTGCTGCCCGCTCCTGCAGGGCCCACACTCTGGAAGGGACATACCTGCGCTTTTTTACTGCAGGTGTGTAGGAGACTGTTCTGAGTGGCGTGGGCCCAGCTCCCACTTGGAGATGTATAGGACCCATGCCCACGGATAGGTTCTCCTGTGGGGAACCAGGCCTGCATTTGTACCTAAGCTGCTTTGAGTCTTGCTTTTGCTAAAACTCTCTCACCCTGAATTGAGACAGGAAGTACTTATTGTAACTTCCTAAAATCCATGCTAAACCTTCCTAGGATGAGTGTAACAGGCTCAACCACTTTTCCCTTCTCATTGGCAAATATCCTTCTTCTGTGATGAGATTAGCAGCATCATCTTCTTTGTTTTCTATAAAAGGTAACCACCTAAAGCGAACCTATGCACAGTAAATGAGGACCATCATGTAATGTGGGAAGAAACCCAATAAAGGGCTTTTGCTCACCTTGAGAGAAAAGCCATGCTGTCCTTTTTCCTCCACCGGACTCGGTAGTCCGTGTGAATGTCTTATTTCATCCATAATGACACAGACACTACAGGCTGGTGGCTGCATCATTTTACTGCAGGTGGGCTCAGGAAAATACAAGAGTATCTCGAGTCACCTAAAAATATTCATTGACTGAGGCCAGACATGGGAATAAAAGTAATGCGAGTAAGTAGAAGATAAAGCACAAAACCTATTGTTTCTACCTAACAGAATAAAAAATAAGATCACTTCTCACAACTCTTCTCCAGACGTGCAGGTCAGTCTTGATCACTTGTCTCCTAGACTGACCCTGAAGGCACGTCTCCCCACGCCAGGCAATCCCCTGCACATTACATTTAAAAGTTTTAAATGTAAAAGGTCTACCACTACAGTGTTTGAACCCACAGATGGCTTCTTTCTGTCCTTTCTGCCTCAGTTACCTAGGGACCAAAGTCCTTGCCAGGGCTCACCGGCCTGCAGGATCCTCCTCTGGGGCTTTATTTCCTGTTCTCCTGGCTGCTGCTCTGGCCCCCGGGGGCCCTCCGAGTTTCCACCCACAGAGGGGTCTGATAGCCGCTGTTCCATCTGCTTGGAATAATCCTCTCTCCATAGCCACCTGGTTCAACGTCCATCCCTTCAGTCAGCTTTCTACTTATAAGTGTCACCTCCTCAGACAGGTTTTCCCCGACCACACAGCCCCAAATAGCAGCCTTAGCCTACAGCCCTTGCCATTCCTCCTGGTAGCATCCACCACCTGAAAAACATTTGTTTATCTGGCTTCTATTGATTGTGTCTAGCACTACAATATAAACTCCATGACAGAAGGCACTCTGTTTTACTCTCTGCTGAATAGAACATCCGCTGCGTGGAGTCAGCTATCACGATCGAACGACTTATGGAGAGGAGTCGTTTGATCATAAAAGTCTTTACAGCCAACGCCCCGGTGAACTCATTTGTGCGCATATTGTTGGGGGGCCTCTAGGCAAGGTGCTTCACATGCATTACCTAATTTAATTTTGCTGTTGAGTGAGGGCTACTACTAACCCTAGTTTACAAATAAGGAAACTGAGAAAATGAGAAGGGACGAGAGAGCAGCTGCAGTCCCACAGCTAGTCCCGGACAGCCTGGGGACTCATTCACACATGGCTTGTCTCGGGAACTCTTCATTATCATACTGTTTGAAGCACCAATGAGAAATTCCCATTCAATCCACATTTTCCCCAGGACCAATTATAAATGTCAGTGATGAAACAGGAGCCGTTATAACAGCCTTACCGGACCCCCATTTTCTCCTTTCTTTCAGAATAAAATTGTTGGTTGCCAAAAGGCAGGCAGTGAGTCGACCTTTCACGTCACAATAATTACGAGAAGGTAGGGAACGTGAACGCAGCAGAATGAGCTAAATTCAGAATTCTCAGCACAAGAGACGCTCGGGTTCAGAAAGAGCCTTGAATTTATCTCCATTTTAATGTCTTTCCACATTTTAAAATATTAGTTGAAAGGGGGGATTTGAGAAGGCAGACAGCCAAAGTAAACATTCAACACACTGTTATACTAGAATTTTATTATACTCAAGTTCACAGGCGCCTTCGCTGCCGCTGCCTGTCCAGCGACTGGTGAATCACTGCTTGTGTCTGAAAAGGAGACAAATAGAATGGAAAAAATATCCATTTCTCTGTCTGTGTGTGTACTTTAACAGGCAGGACGGTTGCCTCATGCACTTATGATAACAAAGTGGTAAAAAAAATAACACACAACAAATCCCTGGTTTAAGTATTGAATTAACTTCATTTTTTATGCCAGCGTGACATAGGTTTTTATTTTATTTTTACTTTTATGCAGCAGACATTTATATTTTCATATTGTCATGGAGACGGACTGGGATTCAAATGATTCTGCACATTATTATGGAATAATTTGTCTTCCCTGAAGTCATGTTGTTAGTGATATATACTGCGGATAGAACAGATTAAAGAAGCAAGCTCAAGAGGGTCTGTTTATGCAGTGGGGCAAGTCCCTGCACAAAGAAGGATGATTTAATAATGGAAGTAATTTAGAGGTTCTGGCAAGTACATGGGTGGTAAGCCATGACTACAGTTGACTCTTAAATGTCGGGCTGCCTGTCCCTGGGGAAATACAATTTTTTCCAGGAAACATGGAGGCTAAGATATGATTTGCTCAAGGGTAATAACTACGAGTGTCCTAGCTCCTCAAGAAATAAGGAGATATATATATATATATGAGTCCTCAGTTTCCCCATCTGTAAATTTGAATTCGCAGATGAAATGTAAAGTTTATTCTCTAAAGACAAAAATGACGAAGCTGAGGAAGCAGGCAGCATCTCTGCCCATCAGCCCACTGAGCGCTCTCTCTGCCACTGTCCAAATGCCCCGTGTTGACTGCCTGGTGTACACCTGGAGAGACAAGGCCATTTGGGGAGCTGGGAGTATTCAGGGACCTTCGTTGAATCCATTTTGGGGACACAGTCTCATGCCAGCTTGGATTAACATTGCAGAATGCCTTTGTTTTTCTGTGATTTTTTTTTTTTTTTTTGGAACATAAATTCTCATTTTGGAATAATTTTAGATTTACAGAAAAGCTGAAAATATAGTACAGAGTAACCTTGCCCAGTTTCCTTTAGAGTTTTCAACTTAGATTACTATGAAATGTGTCAAAACTAAGAAACTAACAATGGTACATTACAGTTCATTAAACTTCAGTTTTTATTTGGATTTCACCAGGGTTTTTTTTTTTCCATCCATATCCCTTCTTTGTTCTAGGATCCAACCTAAGATACCTCACTGCATGTAGCAGCTGTTTCTTGAATTCTTTAACTGGAGGTGGGAGAGGGTAGAATGGAGAGCCCACAGATCGGACAAGCAGGCCCTGAGCCCTAGACCTGGCTACCACCAAAGAGCTGGGTGACCTTGAGCTATTGAACCTCACAGAGCTTCCAAACTCCCTGCAAATGCATCCTCTGCTAAAGGAGGACCAAGCACGCTGAGCACCAACCAGGCTGGGAGGCTGATAAAACATTGCCTTTCTGTGGCTTGTGCCAATAAGACAACGCAAAGGAAAGCAACCACATCTGCTCTCCTCGCTAGCCTCTGTCTGCATCTGCCAAACTGGAGTGGACTCTGCCACTCAGGAAAGAATAAGAGAGAAATACTACCAGTGGATCAAGCTCCAGAAGAAAGGTGATGCTGCTTGGGAAAACCAGGGCAGCTATTCATTCTCAAGTCTTCTCCCTGAAGGAATCTGCCTTTGAGCTGAGGGTTGAATGGCCTGGAGGCAGAAAGGGAGGGAACTTCGCTGGGAGGAGATGCCTGGGAGAAGGAACCTGGTAGCTACTGTCTCCCCCCTTGGGCACCCCCACGCCCCCCACTTTCCTGCCCGTCTCCCTCCTGAGGATACCAGCCCTCCAAGTGTGCAGGGCCAAACAAAACGGGACTCACAAATATGTAACTGTTTTCCTTAGCTCGTGGCATAAATCAAAAAAAAAAAAAAGAAAGAAAGAAAGAAAAAAAATCTGTTAGCACAGGGCTCAAGAGTGTTTATTTTTTTGCCAGCTGCAACATGCTACCCTCACAGGGGATCACCTAAAACCAGTTACGGTTTAGGTTGGAGGGGGACGTCAAACTTAAGCTGCGGGCTTGGCCTCTCTCAATGAATTACGACCTTGTCAGGAACCTATTTTTTTAAATCAATGCAGGTTTTCTATCAAATCAAATACCTGCACACTAAATTATATTTTTGGTGCCAGGCTGGCTCTCCAATTTTTTTTTCCTTTGCTAGTTTTTTCCAGTCTCCTCCCCCTCCTCCCCCTTACTGTGGTACAGACAGTTTTTGTCCATAAGAAGAAATGGAAAAGCAGGCCTTAGACTTGGGAGGAGAGGGGGCACTGTCCTGTCCCATTCTATGTGCATGCACTACCACTGTTCATAATCTGTCTCAGTAGCTTAAATGACAAAAGTGTTCCTATAGGCTAATAGAGTGAAGGGGATCCCTTGGGACCATCCATCCAGTAGCTGTGAAGTCATTTGCTTTAGAAAGAACACGTTTTATTTCTTCTTTTTACACATTTTTGATGGAAGTGGACCTGAGCTGTGGGTTGGGGATGCTTCTAATACAGGTGTTGGGATGAAGAGTTGAATATTTAGATAATCTTTTAAATACAGTTTTGAGACATGCCTCCCCATCATGTAACTTTATAAATGTGAGTAGATTTTAGAGAGTTAAAGAATTTTTCTTCCTTCCCCCCTCCTTACTTCCCTTCCTGCCTCCATTCCTTTCTCCCTTTTTCCTTTTTTTTTTTTGTTTTGTTTCTTCCTTTCGTTCTTTAATAGCTTCTTTTAAACCAGGAAAGAAGACTCTTCTGCCCTCGACTCCTGTTCTTCCTGGTTAAGTTAGATATTGAATTTTAGAAGTGAGTTTGCCTCCTGAACTGGCTGCGTTGTAGAGCCAGCAGGGGCTTGGCGTACCTGTCCAGGAATTGCGTCAAGGCTCATTTTTCCAAAACTGAGTCCCCATATCTCCACGTCCCCTATACCGCAAGGCCACTGAGGCCGACAGCTCCATATTGTCATGAAAGGCAGCCACCTTATACGACCGGGAAATCTTTATTTGGTGGTTTTTCAATTAAATGTCCCATGTACTTCAGGGCACATGTTACGACGAATCCTCAAATGAATCGCATGCTGTTTTCGGTAGCAACTGGGATGGATAAAACACCGACAGGGAAATCCCAACTGGCAGTGTTTCGTCTCCCCAGTATTTGCATCTCCCCAAATCCAGTATTTTCTGTTTGGTGGGGCGCTGGATGTTCCTCCCACCTCATTTCCCCCCACACTATTCAGCCAGAAGCCTCTCGCCTGGTGTTATCTTTGCTGGTATTGGCATGCTAAAAAGTTTCTTGCTCAGGCAGTCTTGGTTGTGAGCTGTTTTCCCCACTTGAGAAATTCAAGGTGGAAAGACATACCAAGAATCATTCTGGATGGGAAAAGCAGAGGGAGAAAACCATTCACAGACTCAAGTGAAAAAGCTAAGACAGGGAATTATTAGATAGAATATAGAGTACACCAGAGCCCACTTTCTCTGACCATTTCTTCCTGAGATTTGTAATTCAATTGCACAAATACTTTGCTAATTTCTTACAATGCCAAAGTTTCCATGAGGAGGCTAGCTGTTAACAGGACACAAATATGACTAGGACATGGTTCCTAATCAGAGAAAGCTTTAGTCTAAAGGGATAGGGAAGCCCTAGCTGGTGTGGTTCAGCAGATTGAGTACCGGCCTGTGAACCGATGGGTCACAGGTTCAATTCCCAGTCAAGGCACATGGGTGGGTTGTGGTCCACATCCCCAGTAGGGGGCGTGTGAGGGGCAACCACACATTGATGTTTCTCTCCCTCTTTTTCTGCTTCCTTTCCCCTCTCTCTAAAAATAAATAAATAAAATCTTTAAAAAATATATTTAAAAAATAAATAAAGGGATAGGGAGGAACCTAAACCACCAGCGATAAAACAAAAAAGACTGCAGCAAGTGATGAGCAGATAGGTTCCATTTGAAGTTCAGCACCCAATCACCTCATCCCAGCGTTCCTTGTGGAATCCTCAGTCCATCTGACATGGATGGAATTAATCTTGGTCTCAGTTTCAGGGATGGGCTGTGATTGATCTAAGCTAATTAACGAGTTTGGTTTCAGTGACTGAATCAGAGATGGGGTAAGACCTACTTCTCACTAATGAAAAAACAACATGTGTACACAGACTAGAGCCCGGATCCAAGAGGAAGTGGCCTGCAGTTTGATGTAAAGTCAAAGACCAATAACACAAGAATTTTAAACAGTAAATAATGCCCATAAAGCTGTTACCTCAAGTCCAGGCAAATGGTAAGAGATCAATATATATATTAACTAGGAAAATGTGTATGGATATATTTCTCATTTCTCACAGTTAACAGGATTTGGAGATTGATTGTACTGAGGATAGAGTGGAAAAATTACAAGTAAATCTTAGGGATTTTTGCCTTTGTTTTTATTAGGTTAATTGAATCATGCTCTACCCATCTATGGTGCACATAATACAAGTGAACATTCATCCCATTAGGACAGCGAATTCTTTAGCTAATAAAAACATGCATTGTATCCAGGACATTTCATTTCATATGAAGGGACCCTGGACACTGAATTCCCTCATTTTATGGTTTTGGCCTAGGGTCATCCTCACACTGGTTCTAAGCATGAAAATGTCACTAAACACTCCTAGGACTAAATTATTTCTATAATATTTTCTATCTAGTCTTTACATCCCTAAACCTGGTATTTCTAAAGGGAACAAATCTGTCTTTGAAAACCAGCAATGACAGAAGGCAGTATGCTGAGATAATTCCTTCTTCATAGAGGATTTCAAATCCCTATTAATTAGGAGACACCCGGAGATGCCATCGTTAACTTTCACTGAAAGAATAACTCAGATCTGTTAATAATTATCCACATTTTATTTCTACTTGGGAGTGGGTCCTCCTGAACCACCGTGAATAGAAGCACCCCACAGTCACGTGTTATTTCTATTTCAGGACTTTGATCGCAAAGGAAAAATAGAATGAAATGCCGACTTTGGCTGCTTGGCACCAAGAGCAAGGCAGTGAAGATAAACTTAATCTTATTATGACCATTATTAAATAAAGATTTGGGAAAACAGCAAGGGTATATTTGCGATAGAAATTATAAGAATGTATGTAAATAACCATGTAGATTTTATACATCCCTTAGGCTCCAAGGAATATTCCAACCCTTTACAGCTCCTTTGGAAACTTGATTTTTTTTTTTTCTTTTTCAAGGATTTATCAATCCTGGGGTCCCCATCACTTTAGACCTAAGCTGAAAAAGTTATTGTTGAGATGAGAAGCTGGCTTTAATGATCAGAACATCTGCTTACAAAGGGATGCCCTTTTCTTTAAAAAAAAATAGGCTTTTAAATTCCAGGATTATGGTTTTGGTTTTATTGCAGCACCCAACCAACTGATGTTTTCCTACTGCCTCTGGTAGCTAAGGCATTTTCTTTTCCATTCGTGAAGCATTACGTCCATGGGCGGGGGAGGAGAACAGTGGGAAGAACACAAAGTCTGAAGGTAAGGGTTCAAACTCAAATCCTTCTGCTCTTCCTATTTGCTTGTGGTATTGAGCAAGTTGTAGTACTTCTATGAGTGTCCATGAGCCCCTGCAAAATAGGGATCATTGCCGTTCATTATCCCTACCTCAAAAGGGTTATTAGGAATTTCAAATGAGAACGTGATTGAGAAATTGAACTGCAAATGATAGATATTTGTAGACTATTCAGTGTTTAGTAAATACTAGCCATTGACTAAGAACCTGGCACTTGGCTCAAAGGTAGAATCATAAGAAATCAAGACCAAACAGCAGTCTACAGAGAAAACTAGCTGAATAGTATACTGTGATAGGGGCTGGGGTGAAGGAAAGGAAAGATTCTAGGGAAGCACAAAAATGGGATGTCCACAGCACAATAGGAGGTGAGGGAAGGCAGAGGAGGCGATGCTAGAGCTGAAATCTGACGCTTCCTTCACCACCTCATTACCTCCATAGAAATTAAATTACAGGTATTCAGGAATGGGTGACTCCATGGCCTGATTTTCCTAGCACAAAAGCCAGTGTGCTTCATTAATTACCCAGACAGATTATCCCCCCCGCCCAGCCAAATCTCCCCACCTCACTCTCCCCCCAGTGAAGCATTCAGCCCTCTATTCTGTGTAACGCAAAAGGCTTCGTAAGTGTAGGGAAATTGCCAAAATGCAATTTGAAGCCCAAGTGAGTAAAATAGGTAATAATTTTTCCTCTCTTTTGTAAGAGTACACTGATGCGTTCTTAATTCTCTTGCCATTTTGTATTAGAGCATGGATTCTGAGCGTCCAGAAGTCATTTCGTAAAGCCATTTGTGGCTTCAGGTTACTCCACACTCACACCCCGAGGTTTCTGGCTCTGACATAAGGTCCACTTGGACCGGCCTCCAGCATGAGACATGGGTCTTGGAGATAACACGCACGTAGGAAGGCGGGGCCAGAAAAATGGGCTGCAACAAGCTCATCTGTACAAATGCAATCGAGGCACATTGTGTTTAAGGGTGTCTTTTTGTGCAAATTATTCAGTTGCTTGTTATACAGTGGGATTTATTTGCAATAATTCAGAATCATCAGATCATCGGCATTGCTCCACTCCATCGGCTGTGTGAGCTACTTTACAAAAAACACTCTTAGGGGTTTAAAAAAAAAAAGGAAAAAAATCCTCTCCCCACCCAAGTTGTAAGGGTCATTGGTTTATTTTCCCTGTTAGTAATATCAACTTTATGGCACATTTATGCCTGCTCAAAAAAAAAAAAAAGTGGCCTGTATGAATCTATCCAGTATATTATTTATAGTGTTGTGGCTGGATCTCTTTAGGATAAAAATGTAAAACCTTCCTGTAAAAATTCGTTATTTGAAATAAAAATTGCTTGTTCTTCCCCTATTTAGATCAGCTCTTAGTTTGCTCCTTAAGTGCCAACTCTTGAAAACCTTCACGGAGGCTGATCAACAGACCAGTCTTCAACCTGCTTTTTAAAGTTGTGCTTTAAATCCATGTTTGCAATTGCAAAAGGGCTCCCCCCCACTCCCCAATCTGGCTAATTAACTGATACGACACTAATCCTTGGCACCACCAGTACTAAACGTCTGCTCACGCGGGTTCCCCAGTGAGGAAGCGTGGCCAAACGGCGACGTTGAGTGTGTTTGATTTCACTTTAAAATCTTCACTCCCTGGGATTAAAATCTTGAGATAAAACATCTGGATTTCAATGGTGTCCCCAGGGAGTGAAAGTTAGAGTTCTCTAGAATACATATTGCCCATAATACGGTCTTGTTATTTCTACATTAGCACTCCTCCAGCCAGTGCCCGCCGTTAGCATGTCAGTCTCCTGACACATCATTAATAAACAGGTAATTTCATAACTGATTTCCACCTAGTGTCATGTTGAAAACCACCTGGGTTTTCGTTTTCACTGACATTAAAGGGATCGGCTAGAGGGAGGCCGTTATTATTAAACTGGGACTAATTTAATTGAATAATGGATCGAATCAGCGAAAACAAATGCATATGCAGAAAGCTAAAAAAAAATGTACAGGCAACGGATAGGTCTGGATCCACTAATGAAAAAGCGACTGTTCCCTCCCCTTGCCCTTGCCAAATGTATATGTTAGGAATTATTCTGAAACTGTGCCCACTGCCTCCAGGAAAATTCCAACAAACACCAAGGAAGCAACCATTAGGGAAAAATCTATGCTTTTTAAATTGGGACATGTGAAATTAGGTCTACAACATGCTTATGCACTCGCTGAATTGTGAATTAATACTGTACATTATACGCCAGGATGGATTAAATACAGTCTCCAAGGTGAGCCATTGTTTCGCTTGCCTACGGATCTGACAGGATGCATAGTAAGGGACAGTGATGTCAACGTCATTGGCAATGGTAACCGAGGTATCATCCACACCTTGGCCTGTGCTGGGTTTTGTTTTGTTTTGTTTTGTTTACTCCTGATATTGTCATCTTATCCACATTATTACTACTACATTGGGAAGGTAGCTGAGGATTGCCATGCCTACCTTTATTGCACCAGAAAGGGGTTGCTCTAGGGGTTTCTCTGGGGGCTTCTTAGTCATATGATGTATTTCTGGAGGAATTTGTAACTTTCTTCATGAACCAAGGCTAGTAATTTGCTATCTTGGGCTTTGACTTCTGCTCATGTGAAATTTCAATCACGGCAGGGAAACCCATGATGGGAAGCATCACTATGGCACCTGCAATGCCCTACCCACCTGTGCTTCGCGGACAGGAGAAAAGACGTTGTGTGCCCCAGCTTCTCTTCAACCTTCTGTTCCATTTTCACATCCATAGTGACCTGCTTTCCTCCTCCCAATCCAGTTCTTAAAAGGACAGATTACACAAAATCCACTCTTTGTGGTTTAGGGAAAACTCTAAGCAGAAACTGGAAGATGAAGACATTTGATGCCAACATTTCCTTAATTTCATGTTTCCATAACAAAGATTGTGAGAAAAGATTTTGTTTACATACAAATATTGAATCCCACCCATTCAACACAATAGAACATATGCAATGAGGATTTGAGCGTGCCTATTTTATCATCTCTATTCTGTAGCTGAAAAACCAGAAGCACAATAAAGATAATTGTCTACTATCAATGATTGCCTGAAGTCTGTGTCACAGATGTTTTGGCGGAGCCAAGATTAGAACTCGAATGCTTCCAAAGCAAAGGTAACACCCCACCAAGACATGGAACTATCTGAACTATACTTCCTCTATCAACTCATGCTTATAATCTATTTAAACACTTCCTGCACAGTTCTTCATAGGTCTGGTGACGGACTTTTGTTCACACTCAAAATAACGTGAGCCATTAAATGATAAACTAACGAAAATAACTGACATTCCCAACTCTTATAAGATTCACCAAAACATGTACCAAGTTAAGCTTTTCACTAGACTGGTAGTTTTCCACTGAGGCTGACTTTGAACCCCAGATCAGGAGACAACTGGCTGTGTCTGGACACACTGCATATAGTTGTCACAACCGGGTGGGTGGGGAAGGAGGATACCTATATGTAATGCAGATAAACACCCTACAATGCACAGGACAGCCCTCACAGCACAACATCGTCTGGCCCCAAATGTCAGTACTGCCAAGGCAGAGACACCCTGCTGTAGACTGTTTGTTAGAGGCATCGGTAAAGCTTGTGAGACCCTCACAACCAGGAAGGCGTCCACAGACTGTCTATGTTTCATGTAAGCCCCTCATTGTTCCGTTTCCAAAGCAAAATGTTACGCTCTTCAACATCTCCAGGGAAGCTCGAAGCCTAAAGCTTTGGGTGAAATGTAAATTTCTTAAAATATTTATCCATCCATAAGTGGCTACATTTTTGACATTATTATAGGGTTTCTCAGTGTTCCATTTTATTAAAAAATATTTATTTGGTTTCTAAGATTACTGCTTTTCTGACCACAGAAAATTCAATTACTGAAAACTGCAGCTATCAAATTGGTTGAAAATAAATAGCCTTTTATCCAAAGCTGGCAAAGACTGGTTTGCTTTTAATATGTAGCCATTTTAAAAAAATAAAATAAAAATAAGAAAACATTTCCATTGCTAGCTGATGGGCTGCAGAGTCAGAAGCCAGTCTTTTGCATCATCAGGTTTTATTTAAAATAGGATGAGAAAGGAGTGGGGGCCATTTAAGGAAAGAAATCATCATGAGAGTAATTCACCAGTATTTTTCCTCTTTTGTTTTACAAGACAGGAGAAATGTGAGCCTTTTTGCCAGTGGAAATCACTTTCTCCTGCTTTCTCTCTGTCTCGGTTTGAAATGTTTAGTAATATACAGGAAATGTGGTAAGTGAGATCTACAAACGTGGGCTCCCAAGATCAAGGCTAATTATGTGCTAAACTATGGATGGCAACGTTCTTGCCAGGGAACCACAAAGGAGGCTGCACTCAGATGCCTAGACCTTTCTCTCATTTGCTTCTCATTTGCATTTTAATCTTTGACACATTGTTTTTTCTATTTCCAAAAAGAACACTTGTCCATGTTTTCCTTTGTGCAAACCAATCAACCCACAAGAAGAGATCACTGAAAAACTAGTAGAACCACATTGTAAATAAAAGCCCGGAGCTCATCCTCCCTGTGAACTGCAGTCGCAGTATTTCCATCTCCACACCGCTGCCCTCTCACCTAGGCTATCGCTCACTTCAGTGAGACTCAACCACACACAGTTCGAGCTAGTTTTTTATCACGCAGAGTAAAACACTGAGAATTTGAGGCTGTTGAGAAAATTGATCGTGCTTATAGCAATGATCCAGTGCACTGCGCATCCCCTTTTGGACAGTCTGCTGAGGATTACTGAGGTTGTGCATTAGAAGAAACTCTTGACAGGTGAGAATTGGGAGACCTAGGCTGGCTTGCTATCTATCCTCCTGTGAATCATCAGATGGTCATTAAACCTCACCGAGACACAGTTCCTTTACCTGTAAAATGAAGCGGCTGGAAGAAAGTGTCTCAGGCAGTTTCTACCTCTGCCATTTTTTGCCTGTTTGGATAGGATTTGGTTCTGTGCACCCAGTACAGGACAAGCTCCAGGCTAAAGACAGGCCACTCGCAAGAAGCATCACTGTTTGAAATGTGGGATTCAGCATTTGTCTGAAAGCTGTTACCAAAAGTGGTGGCAATGTGAGAATCTTCTTTTGCATTTGTTTCCACAAGAAGTGCTCCTTTATGATGAAAGTATAAATGATGATGCGTGATGCTAATCACAGCTTTGGAAACTGAGATTTGCCTCCGGACACTGGAGCCGTGCAGAGTGCGTGTTTAAATGGATCAGCATGGACATTGGATGAAAGGAAAGCACTCCACCACACCGCTCCCTCCCTCTCACCCTCTCTCAGTCTCTGTCTGTCTGTCTGTCTCTCTCTCTCTCTCTCACACACAAGCACACGCACACCGCCCTGAAATGACTCTTCTTGGTGGGTGGGAAGGGATTGGCAGAGAAGTTTTAACCACAGTAAGCGTATGGTGTCCGTGACAAAGCACACGATACCTAGAGAAGACAGGACAACCGCTGTGCCGTGGTCAGAACCAGGCTGAGCAGGGAAAGGCTGACTTCATGAGGAGTTCCCTAAAAAAAGTAAAAAGAAAACACAACCGCTCCCTCTCTGTTTTCTCGTCTCCCTTGGTTAGGAGAGAACCACAGGCTCCCAGATTTTACTGTCTGGTTTTGTGGTCTTATTGAGGGCTAACGTGACGACAGACAATAATGGTTCTGGGGCCTCCCATTTTGAAAATTCTTTACTGTTTCCCTTAATCTTACTTACTACCTTAGAGCAGTGGGTGCTGGATAGAAGGTCTGCTTCTTGCAGCTGATCCCACCTGTTTGAACCTTTCCTACTTTGTTACAGACCATAGAGCTGGGAAGGCCACACCAAGAACTTCTTTTGACAAGTCAGAAAGATGAACTGGGAACAGCAAGTTCTGGGAATTCAGGGTAGGTCGAGGGAATGATGCTTTTAGGGATTTTTTTTTTTTTAATTTAAATGATCAGTTCAAAAGATACCTCCACTAAGGTAGAATGATTCCACTGTCATTGGGTTGTCTATTCCAGCCCGATGGCCTGAGATGTGGGGCTGATGTCTTCCTGTCAAAGGGCAAAGGGCATCAAAGGATGGAATTTAAAACATCTTTAAAGAGCACAGGGTCAGCAGATCTTTGCTAACAGATTCTGTTAGCAGCACTGCCTTGCGGCCCCTGTGCTTCTGGCAGGGCAACTACGGTTGATGATGGACAGCCCTGTGATGATGGGACCTGCCAGGGGACTCTCCCTCCAAGGCGGGACTCGGAAGGATGAAGAGAGGTGGGGAGGGGGGTGACGCACTGCATCCAGAGTCCTTCTGGCTCTAAGCAGATGAGCAGCTGCCGTGACCATGACCACCGTGCTCGCTGGCGACCGTGATTGCAAGGCTGCCCCACCGAGTTTTAAAGGTAACGTCTGGTTGACACGTTTCATAAATTTCAATACACACATTGCAAAACTCTAAAGCCATTGGCAGGTTAGGAAATAGGAGGAAGGTTAAGTGTGTGTCCAAGAAGTGCAACTGATGGAAGAAGACACTTTAAATCTAGATCTTTATTCACCAGAAGGCAAAATTACTAAAATAATTGTCAGAAATGACAGACTGGTGGACAGGAGTCGCTGATGAATGGATGAAATGTGCTATGGCAGCAGGGCGGACCCAGGCAGAGCACCGGGGTTTTTAGGGCAGTAAAATATTCTCTGGTGCTGCAATGGTAGGTACATGTGGATACACCTTGTCCAAACCTGTGAAATGCACAACACCAAGAGTGAATCCTAAGTGAAGTACGGACCTGGGGTGATTATGATGTGTCCATGTGGGCCCATCAGTTGTAACAAATGTCCCAGTCTAGTGAGGGAGGTTGATAATGGGGGTGCAAAGGGTATATGGCAAACTCTACACTTGCCTCTTGATTTTACTGTGAACCTAAAACTACTTTTAAAAAGTAAAAAAAAAATCAGAGTAGGCTACCTGCACCTTTCAGATTAAACCCAAATCAGGAAGCAGACTGGAGACCAATCTTGTGATATTTGCCCACATCCTGGGTGCACATTGGTGAACCCTAGCAGAAACTAGGTTATGGGGGGAAACCTGTGCAGGTGGTGGGTTGAAATGGACCACATTAATTAAAATCACCAAGAAAAGAGTGGGCTAAATCTTCATTGTGCTTTAGCTAAGTGCACCCAGCTTTTGCAATAATAATGGAAAAGAATTATCTTTTCATTTTAAGAATGACTACAGCAGTTTCATGCAACTTTACGCTAAAAAAAAAATCTACCTCATTTTGACAAACTCATGGGTCACCTACTATGTGCCAACCATAAAATCTGTGCGGTCCTGGGACTTAAACATAAGTGAGACGTGTCCTCAAAGGAGTCCTCTCTTATATGAATGCCAGTCATGTGATTATAACTATTCTTCTGTCTCCTTTCATAAGTAGAGTAGTTATGGCATAGCAAAATCAAGCAATTGCATAGGAAACATATTAACTTTTTTTCTTTTTGGAAATCAAAGATCTAGACTTATGGGGGGAATATAAAACCATATTTGCATTTGTGTTATTGCCATCAAAAATGTTTTTGCATGTTTATTGAAAAAGGTTTAAACACACTATAGCCGGCATGAGGAAAAATCATACAGGCAGAGTCAGCTGTTGAATACAAACAGCAAGAAGCAGGGAGTTTCAAAGACAGACAAATACATTGTTTGAACATACATGGCAGGGAAAAAGGTTGAAAACTCCCACTCTAATCTACTGTCGATATGATTTCCAAGTTCATCTGGTGGCTGGTTAACGAAATCCAACTGCTGCACATTTGAGACATAATTATGTGGAAGTAGAAAGAAAGTTTGTAATTTATACCAGTGCCTACCCTGTGTTAGCTTCCAAGAGACCTGACCCTTTCCCCGGCCTCTCTTTGACCAAGCCAACTTTACTCACTCCCCAGTCACACTGGAAGCTATGGGCTCCACTGGAAACATGCTTTATGGATAATGTATCTATAATGGACTCTCCACTCAAAACCAATAGAGCAGTAGCATAGCCATCAGCAATCAGTCCATAAAATCTGCAGTTACCTTCTTTTTTTTTTTCTTACAGGGGGCAGGAAGCTAATGGATTTGAAATTGCAGAAGCGGACCACAGACCTTTTTAATAAATGAAAATAAAATTGAGTCTCAGGTTTATGTTGATCTATAGAACTGTGAGTCCCAGAGTCCTCCCTCTGTTTCCCTCAGGGTTGATTTCTAGCCTAAACCACCCAACATTTATAGCTGATAAGTGTCTACTGAAGGGTAATAAAATACAGTGTGTGTAGTTGTAGAGAATGTAACTTATCACTTTCATCAAAAGCTCCCTGAAAATGTGTTTATCTAAAAGGCTTGTATGTTTGTGTATATTTCAAATATCTCTGCCGTTAGATTGAGCTCCTTGGGCATTTAAAAGCTATTCCCTGAAAAGACTTCTTTGGAAACTGTTTAGCTGTGGGTTAATGGTTACATTTCCTTGGATTGGAGATATCCTCCAGGTTACAGAATTCATACAAATATATACAAATGAGACATTGACTATTGCTCAATTTTATTTTCTCACTAAAGCAAGGTAAAGATTTAAAGCCCAATTCATAAAGAAGAAAAAAAAAATCTTTATGTAGGTGTTAGGTGATTTTTAACTCCAGCACAACTGATGCTGGGGACTTTCCAAGCAGGCAGCTGCCTAGTGGGGAAAAAAAGAGTTTGAGATGTTGAGAAAAGGTTTAAGAAGCTTGGTAATAGCTGTAGAATATGACTGCACACCACCTTTAAAAGCTAGCTGTGCTGCACATGGTTTTATAGCGAGGATATGGATTCGCATCTTAAGATGATCCTAGATCACTCAAGAAACATACACAAAAGTGATTTTTTTTTTTTCAGTCAGAGACTATATGAGTTATAAATCCCCATAACACACTGAGGATTTCCCTGAGGAAGGTGCTCAGGAACTATCCATGATGGAACAGTTGTTAAGGGAGTTGGAAAGCAATATATTTTTTACATATGTATTACCCTCCTGGAGGTATGCATAGGTCCATGGATACTTAGACTAGTTATAAAATAATGCATGCAAAATGTTGCAAATGTGAGTGTATTCATGGTGCAGAAAATAGTCTAATCTGTCTCCAGATGCCCCATATCCAGAAGATTGGGCCATTTACTGAGCATTTGTTACTTAACAGTGAGTTTATGAATGGGTGTTAATGTAGAATGATCAGGAAAAAGCCCCGATGTGGTATGTCTTCCCCCAAACAGACAATGGCGGGGACCACAGTGCAGCTGTGCTCATTTTGATCCAACTAGTTAGTCACAGTTAATTCCTGATTTTTTTTTCTGCTGAGGGTTTGGGAAACTCATTTCTCCAGCTAACATGATGGCTTCTACTTCTGGGCTAAACCAACCTAGAAGGATATCAAAGAATGCCGGCCTAGTGGTGTCGTACAAGCCTCGCGATCTAGAAGGCTTTCTTTCTCTCTTCCTCCTTCCTTCCTGCCTGCTTCCTTTCTTCCTTCTTTCCTTATTTAATTGTTTGTTTGTTTATGCTATTACAGTTGTTCCCGCATTTTCTCCCTTTCCCAACCTCCACCTAGGCCCACCCTCTCCCTCCCCAAGTCAGTCCCCATATTGTTGCCCATGCCCATGGGTTATGTATAAATGTTCTTTGGTTAATCCCTTTTCCATCTTTCATCCCATTCCCCCAGTCTCTGGCAGCTGTCAGTCTGTCCCATGAATCTATGTTTCTGTTTCTATTTTGTTCATTAGTTTATTGTGTTCATCAGATTTCACATATAAGTGAGATCATGTGGTATTTGTCTTTCACTGACTGGCTTAATTCACTTAGCATAATATTCTCTAGGTCTATCTATGCTGTCACACAAAAATGTAAGAGTTTCTTCTTTTTTAGTGCTGTGTAACATGCCACTGTGTAAATGTACCACAGCTTTTTTATCCACTCATCTACTGATGGGCACATGGGCTCTGTCCAGATCTTGGCTGTTGTAAATAGCACTGCTATGAACATGAGGGGTGTGTGTGTGTGTATATATATATTTTTTGTATTGGTGTTTTGGGATCCTTAGGATATATTCCAAAAAGTGGGAATGCTGGGTTGAAGGGGAGTTCTATTTTTAATATTTTGGGGATACTCCATCCTGTTTTCCACAGCGGCAGCACCAGTCAGTCTGTATTCCCATCAACAGTGCATGAGGGTTCCCCTTTCTCTACATCCTCACCAATACTGTTTGTTAATTTATTGATGGTAGCCATTCAGACAGGCATAAGGTGATATTTCATTGTGGTTTTAATTAGCATCTCTCTGATTATTAGTGATGTTGAGCTTTTCTTTTTCACCCAGTTTGAGCACAGGTCATAGTGAATGAATTATGGCCACTCTTGCTTGGTGCTGATCTATTCATGAAGAGACTCTTGACAGAGTGAAATAATCACTATGTTTCATCCTCATATTTATCACTCATGATACATAAAAGAGTGTGGTGTTTGGAATGGGCACTCAATAAATGTTTATCATTGACTGATAGTTCAATATCTTCTCAAATTCCATAAACTAAGGAAAAATGGCTACTCAAGATTTTAAACTTGAATTTTCTAGATCACTAATCTGTGCTTAGATCTGTAATCTAAGCACCTAGACAACTGTTCATTTCTTTATTTTTTCCACACAAACACATGCTAAAATTAAAATATTAATATCTAATTATTTTAGTGTGTTTTAAAAATAGAAATATCAAAATATTAAAATATAATTTGTAATACTAAAAATAATAATCTGTAGGCCATGGTGTGGCTCAGTGGATTGAGTGCTGGCCTGTGAACCAAAGGGTCACCAGTTCAATTCCCAGTCAGGGCACATTCTGGGGTTGAGAGCCAGGTCCCTAGTAGGGGACAAACAAGAGGCAACCATACATTGATGTTTCTCTCTCTCTTTTTCTCCCTCCCTTCCCCTCACTCTAAAAAATAAATAAAATCTTTAAAAAATAGTAATAGTCTGTAATAACATTCATTCATTCTATCATCTTCCAAGTTCACCATTATAAATGATGGAACCAGAACTGAAGTTCATGTCTTCAGATTTTGACACATGTGCCAAACTATATTATATTTTAAACAAAGTCCCAAATTGGGCCACTCTAATATGGGAGCTGCATAAACAAGGGTACAGAGTTATAGTTCCAGGTGAACTAGAGGTTAAAGCAAACAGTAGTGAATTTTGAGAAGTTAACTCAGATCCTATGTGGTACTTTTCTTCTTTGGAAAGCAAAGAGTGTATACCCAAAGAGGATCTTTAGCTTCTACAATAGGAGATAACAAATGTAGAGAAGTCCCATGTACATGCCTGTAATTCCATCCAGGATCCCCAATATGAGCATGCAAAATGAAGTCATTGGGTAAAGTAAATACAATGGGGGTGGAAATCACTGCATTTTTATCTGGAAATCTGATGTGTAGAGACTAAAAAATGGTAATAATAGCAAATTTCTTTAATGGTCATGCAGCAGAATGGACTACAACCTAAAGACTTCTATCTGTACCTCATTAAAACAGTCCTACAAGAGAGGTACACCCCTTGTAGTCCTTTTCATCTGTGGTTCATGTATGTGTATGTGTGTTTATGTCCCAAGATTCCATTGATGTTTTGATTTCAACACGTACCTTGTATATATTTTTTAAAAAGGTACCTACTAAGAAAAGCTCCTGGTGGCTAACTGGGCTTAAGTTTTTAAAAAGAGAGTCCAGTTGCCATTTCTACACAGCAGTCTCTCAGGAAAACTGCACTTGAGGGAGAGGCCTGCACTAAGCTACCTGCCTCTGCATTGAGCTGCCTGCCTGTACCATGTTTCAGCCATCTGAGCCGGCCCTTATAAAGGTGTTCCTGGAATTTTATTTCAACGAATAGGACTGAGTCTTCCCCCATCCAATGAGAACTATGCAGCTATTTCCCCTCAGCTTCTTCACCAACCAATCAGAGTGGACACCTTCTGATCAAGCAGGACAGTGTCTTTTGGACCAATCAAACTGCAAGGATTTGGAGTCCTCATTTGCATGAGGATGGACCAATGAGGTTGTAGGAGTGGGGACAGCTGTCTGTATAAGCCAACTCTGACTTGGAGAGTACAATTTCCCTTTCCACCAAAAACTGCCTTTCCCTGGCTAAAGAGGAAATATCAAAGATGTCTCATGGGAGCGGAATGGAGATGAGCAGTGCAAGCCAGAACAGACCAGCAAGGAACAGAGCAGAACTGTCTAGCTGGAGAAGGGCCTGGCCCAGGGTCACCTCATAGCTGTGCTGTTGTCACAGCCATGCTGAATCACAATTGAGCTGTTTGGCACTGGATAAAGTTCCCTTCTTTACCACACCCCAAGGTGGGGATTCCTGTTGGCCTTGCAATGGTGTCAACAACCATCGGTTGACAATATGAATTCACTAGCTAATAAATTACTACTATATGTGAACCCTAGAAGGAGCTAAAGAACTAGAATCATTTTGTGTAAATAGTGAAGTTACAATTCTTTCCTTTTCAAGTAGGGGATCTGAAGTTTTGAGGACACAGTTAAATGGAACATTGTTCACAATCCTAGGATCTTTTTATTAATTAACTAAAACAAATTTGCCAAAAAAAAAAAAAAAATTCTGCAAATCCAGAATAACTTATCCAAACCCACAAGTCCCTCTTTGCTTTCTGTTTGGAATAATTCCCTATAAGAAATGACTTATGGCCTCATCAAAATGTTCAGAGAATGAGTCATTTTTAAAAGGTCAATTGCCCAATGTTAATGTAAAAGTACTGTTACAACAGAATGATGCTAATAATTCTTTTCTTGTTTCTTTTCTTTTAATTATTCTATTACAGTTGTCCCAGTGCTCTCCCCTACACTGCCCAGCCTTCCCATCCTACAGTCAATCCCCACCCTGTTTCCAGGTCCATGAGTCCTTTATACATGTTCCTTGATGGTAATTTTTAAAATTTTATATTTCTACAGAAATTATATGCATTCCTTATTTGAGCTTTGATGTCTCTCCTTTTCTCACTCCTGCTCACATTCCTTTCTCCGATGCTTCATGCCATCCTTCCCCTTCTGCCAGTGCCAAGAGCATTTCAAATAGGGTCCTGTTTTGACTCTAAAGTCACTGTTACAACTTCTTTTTACAGTCAAGCCAAGCCCGGTGGAACTCATTTCAATACCTGACAAATTCCCAAAACGGCCCATATTATAAATTGTGTCTCCTGTAATATATTGAGCTTCTTCTGAAAAAGGAAGTAAGTGGTAGATTCCATTTTAGCCAGTGAGGATATATCCCGATCCTTTTAACTTGAGAATCAGGCTGTTAAACGAGTTAAAAGTCTGAAACCCTCTGCAGATTTGGGGCGCACATATCAACGAGGGTGTGCAGACAGGAAACTTCAGTCTTTCTGTGTCCTGGATTAAGCGCCTTGCCTGGGGGGAGGGAGGTGGGAAAACAACCACGTTTCTCTAATTTAGGGATTCCCTCCACCCCACAGGATATGGAAGGTTTCGAGTCTGACTTTCTCTGACAGGCAGAGGGGGGAACAGTTGACATTAGTTCAAAAGAACTGTCAAAGACTCTTGTCGCAGGTAGAACCAAGTGCTCTGCTGTTAGCAGCAAAAGCAGCCAGCTTTGGTGAGTTCTCGGCCACGTGTGCCGTCAGGGCTCATTTTCTTAATGCGTGACGCCATGTGCACAGGCACACTTCAGAGAGGATTGTTTTTCACGTGCAGTGTAGTTACGTTTTTGGAAAACGCTGGCCTCCTTAAAATCAACGGCTAATGGAATTCCCAACTCTGGTTACATTGTTGATTTATGGAGCTTTGGCTGGCCAGATGGAGAGAGTTGCCCAAGAAAATGATAATATCTGTGCTAATCACTTCCTGAATAAGTTGACTTTCAGGCCAATGTCTCACCCCTTTAGAAAGTCTCTCAAGTTTTTTTGTAATTTGCATCTTTTCTCACTTCTTCATAAGCAGGTCAGGTGGCTGTATACACACTTACTCCAAACACGTGCTCTTAAGACATCTTGAGTGAAGATGTGAAATGCGTGTTTATGGAGGGGGTAGTAAATGAATTTTATGTGCGAAATAAATTGATGTAACCATTCTACAATGATTCTGTCTCAGATCCAGCCAAAACAGGTTAATTTCTTTGTGACAGGTAAAACATGCTTTTAACTCCCGAAGAGCTGGGTGGGTCAGTCCAGGCTTGGCCAGCAACCTCCAGTCTGTATCATGCCTCCAGTGTAACAGGGACTGTGAGCCATGCCTCCCTCAGGGACCAGAGCTAACGATTTTGATGCAAAGCCTTGATACAGACTTAGCATCCCAGATCTCAAGGATGGCAGCCTAATGTGACAGTTCAGAGAGATTTTTTTTTTCCAGCTTCTCAGCGAATCAGATATCAGCCATGTACAGCTAAAATCCGGACCAGACAACCATTCAGAGAACCCACATAACTCTTCTATAATACACTCTGTGCAGAGAAGCAATAACCTCTCTAATAAATCTATGGTGAGCATGTCTCGGCCTCCATCAGCAACTGCAGGTACTCACTTAAGACCAGAAATAGTTATTTTAAAAGTGTGTGTGTGTGTGTGTGTGTGTGTATTCTCCTCTCTAGAATGACTGTAATCCATGCATGAGCTGGATACCAGCCTTTGACAGGGAAATTTAGCTTTAGGTCACTCAATTTATGCCTCTGAGGGGGACAAATTCCCCAGAAGATTAAACTTTCATTAAGTTCTTTCTTTTATTTCCTGCCTTTGCACCCATCATATCAAAAGTTCCATAACTGATGTCTTACTGTGGTCATAAAATGGCTGGGCTTGAACTTTAGGGGCCTGTCAAACACCTCTCCCTCTCCCCCTTCCCCCCCAATAAAAAAGCTTTTAGAGAACAGTACTTAAGTCGACAGTCTCAGTGGTCACCCCCTCCCCAAGCCTCTGTCAATGAGAATGTGCCTAGAAGAGATGGAGAAAGTAACAGGCACTTTCGACAATCACATTGTGAGGCCCCGTCCCCCACACCCCTGCCCCCCACCTCCCTATTGTTATGACTAGACAAGGGATCATACTGAATAGATTAACCAGTCAATGACTTGGGACACCTACTGCTTGGAATGCCATTGCACTTAGAGTGAAAGGGGATAAAAACGTCTCCCCTCCACCCCTGATCCCCTACTCTGTGGCAATATTTCTGCCACAGAAATACTTTGCTGTCAGCTCCAGCAAAGCAACCCTGGATAGGCACAGTAGTTTGTTGTCAGAATGAAAAATGGTTCCGTGCAAAAGGTCTCGGGGCTGTGATGCTCACAGTCAAAGAGCCCTAAGTCAGGCGTTTGACAGAGAACTTCGGTCTTGCTGTTAAATACCACTTAATACTGTCCTGCCTGATAATCCCTGCTGTTTAACAACTGTGCGATCGCGGCCCAGCCGGGGCAGATGCCTTTCCGACAGGGGGGAATGGCCAGATGTCATACATTTGCTTGCGAGCAAAGAAAATACATCTCTTTGCATCCAATGAAAATAATAATGCTTCAAAAAAAAAAAAAAAGACAATTGCAAATCCATTATAGCCTTGATTCATCATGAGAATTCACAGCCAAGAGAGAAATGAAATTCTATCTGAGGTTAGCTATAGGTGAAGAGCAAAGAAGCTTGATATAGACATTGGAACGCCAGACAGTGGCTGTTACTTAAATAGTTGGCTGGTAGTTTAAAAAAAAATCAAACTTGTTTCTTGGGTCTGAGCGCTAAGTAATACACTGACTTTTCATGCATTGCATGAACTTGGACTTGGAATTGTGTACCAACTCATTTATTCAGTGTTTCTTCCCCTTTATTATTGTTACAATTTAAAAAAAGGACTTAATAATGCAAATCACCACTTTGTTGTTTTTAAAGTAAGATTTAATTATTTTAGTATGAACTGTCTTACCTAGAGCCATAGGTGATAGGTATTATAATCTTTCATGAAACTTAAGATAACATTAAGATATGCTCAGCTCTAACTAGATTTCCGTACTTTTCTGATGGTTTCTTAGATAATATGCTTAAAATATGACTGAGCATATGCCTATTCTGTAATCTTTAGAAGGAAGTACTTAAATGAACAACCAGGGTTTATAAAGAAAGGAAACCTCATTTAGTTTAAAGGAAACAAAAGCTTATCACCATAAGGGACCAAAAGGGGAAGTGAAGCATTATGAAATGGAAATTTCTGAGTCACTGAGGATGGTCAGATGGGACAGGTGGTTTTTCCAAAGCTACAGAGACAGAGGCTGAGATTCTTTTCTGAGGCAGAGGCTACAATCTATAACTCACATCCTACTTGTTAGAATGCCGGGATTCTACAGGGATGCTTGGAGACAGTCAGGCTTTGAATGCACAAAGACACAGAATGATTTTCTCATTGGTCTGAACAGTCTATCCCTTTAGAATCACCTTGATTCCCAAGCTGGAGATTGACACCACACTTTTTTATGTATTAATTATTTTCCATTACTCAAGAATAATGAAGGCATAGCAGGAAGACCTGACACCCTTGGGATGGCAACAGGTATAATATGGGCTGTTGTAACTTGACATGGGGGACCTGGGGGACCTGGGGCACCTGGGGTGGCCATAGTGATGCACTGAAACCTGAATCTAATTCCACAGACATCTCTGACATAGTATGACATGGGTATGTTTCAGGTCCTCCTTGCTCTCCTCTCTAAACCTCAAACCTCAAACAACCAAAGAAACAGAAGAAAGCAAAACAAATACTTGCGGTTTATTTTGAAATCTCAGTGAATTCCTAAAATAGTTCACTTATAACTTCCTTTATGACCTTGTCACTTCCTATCATATATAATAGCTATTTTTAAAATAGGTCATATCTTCCCTACCATTCTGTGTGCTCCTTGAAGTTAGCACTGGTATCTGATTAATGTTTTAATCCATAACCACAACTAGCACAGCAGCTTGCTTTCAACAATATTCAATACTGTACAGCTTCTAAAATACGTTAATACATGATCTTATGAAGTGATTTTTTGCCTATGTAAAAAAGAGTTAAGACTTAAGAAGATAACTTCTTTTCAGTTATTAATTTAGTAAGATGATTATAACCCCATATTATATTACAGGAAATTAAGTTAAATAATTGACTTTCCACTCATATTTCATAAAACCATTTTCTTTCCAAACCCTCAAAGAGGACTTTTTAAAGAAAAAAAGACCTTTCTTGCAGCCATTTATCATGGTTTTTTTTAAAGCCTGTTCTTTTGACCCCTCTGTACGTGTTTGTGACTCGGCACTTTACGCGGTCATGAGTAACGTGACCGGAAGTTGCGGCGCAAGGCACAGGCCCCCGTTTGGGTCCTAAAAAGAAAGTTGTCTGGGTTCAGACTGAACTGTGGGCGTGTGTTTGTGATCATCGCACCAGCCTCGTTTTTAAAAGAAACCTGTCAAGGGCACCATTTTTAACTCTTTTATGCCTTATTCTCTCAAGTAACCTTATAGGCATCAAAAAGTGATGTTAATTATTTTACTTACAAGTAAATATGTCCTTCCAAATTACTAACTGTGTTTAAAAATAAATAACTAACAAGCTACCCTATTATAGGAGAGGCTTTGTAACAATTGGAAATTTAAGGTGAGCTTTATTTTTTCCTTTGTGCTGAGGGTTTAGTCAATGAAACTGTCTTCCATTCAGGTGTATCGATGTGATTCCCTCTTAGATCCCACTTTCCCCTAGAACATTAGACTTTAAAATGCTCTCAGAGACCTGGCTATAAGGAAAAAATGACTAAAATCGGACCATTTCTTCAATTGTATCTTATAGGATTTATGTGAAAACTAAAAATAATGTGTATAAAGTGTCTGATATAGAATAGACCTACCACAAGCAATAACTACAGGTTTATAATCAGCAGTTGCTCAATGTCCTTTTAATAAATGATGTTATCAGTACCCAAGAAATAATTACTGAGTGATCAATGATTTGCTTCCACAGAGCTATTCAACAGCACCCTTGGGTGAAGAAGGTACTTCTCAATCACAAATTTTTCTATGAGGAAACCTAAATTTGTGGATATTAAGGCATTTACCTATTGAGAATGTCGTGGATGCAGCCAAGTCTCACACTGACTTAAAGGCTTACCTGACTCAAGGCCTGCTATATTAGTCTACATTGATGCATTTAAGAAATATTTTATATTGATACCATATTTGAAACCAACACAGGATACCTGCTTAGTATGTCAATTTGAAGCAAGAACCACTATGGAAGGGAAACTCCCTACTCTAGCTCTGTCTCTCAAGACCTTTAGTAAAAATGACAACTGGGATCATGTACACCAGTTACATCCAAACACGGCTTGATTTCTTTCCCGGATGGGTTCTCCTGCACCTTGGGCCTCTGGACCCGGGAACAGAAGGCAGCTCAGGCCTGTGTGTTTTCTCCCTGCACACCTGACTCATCCCACCGAGTCACCACTGTTGCCCCAGGACCTGCCTGTACCCTCCCCAGGCTCCTCGGCTGCCACTGGCTTCTTGCTTCTGTTTGTGGTATACACAATTGCTATCTGGGACTTGCTAATTAGATTTACCAAAGATAGTGTCAAATTAAAACCTCTAAATTCATATAAACATCAAGGGGTGCACCAGCCAAAGTTTGGGCTCTCCTTGGGAATTGGCAGCTCCTATTTTCCTCTAATCATTCTCTTCTCGGAGCTGAAGAGACCTGCCTCCAGCAGAGGATTGCCCTGAGCACTCACATACCTGCGTAAACAACCCTGGTGCTGAGCTCAGGGTGTTTTCTTGGCTTCGTGCTCCGTGTGACTGCAAATTAAATCCAGTGCTGGGCAGATAGAAGGAAATAATACCTCTGCAGCCCAGCCCAGTCAGCATCTCTGGAGTCAGTTCTCTGGGTGGTTGAGCCACCTGTTACAGAGAAGCTGTCAGGGATCACCTTGGATTTGATTCCCAGCTCTGCTGTGCCAACTTGGAGGAGTTACTTAAATCAAGTCTCCTGTCTAGTCCTCAGCTTCCTCATTTGCATAATGAGGATACCTGATCTCATAAGGCTCCTGTGAGTTTGAAAAAGTCAAGCAAAGCACTTAGCACAGGCCTGCTGTACTGTAAACCCTGAACAACTTAAACTCTCATTCGCTGCTGTTTCTGGTTTAGATACTGCCCAGCTTGCTGGAGGAATGAAAGGAAAGGTGTTCAAGCATTCCCAAAGCCTAGCTACATGAAGTAAGAATGGAAGGCAGACTTGACTCTGAATGCTCTATCCCAGAACTGCGAGAGAGTTCCCTGAGAAAGTCCAGGAGCTGAGCTCGAAACCCCACACACACCCCTCAGGCTCTGGTCTGATGGGGATATGCTTGAGAAGATGTATCAGAGACGTATTTATTAGGGAAATATGGTTGAATACCAAGCATGTTGGTTCTATCACTTAACTTCAAATGCCTGCTCCATCACTCAATGCTTCTGTAACTTTTGCTAAGTTACTTATTTCCTCGGTTTCTTCTATTTTAACAAAATAGGGATAATATTTTCCTTCTCAGGATTATAAAAATTAAACGAGATCATGTTTCTAAAACATTGAAATCCTTGTTTCCAGGCATTGGTGAGCAACACTGTTCATTTCTTTTTACTCTTACACTTCCCCATCCCTGCATTGCTGTCTTCATTTCATGATACAGATGACTTGAAAAGTAAGTCACAGCGATGTGAGGAAACAAGAGTACAGGCTGTGGGGAGAACCCAGTGGAAAATAAGTTGAAGAAACTTAAGTGCATAAAGCCAAATTATTTCTAAGCCTAAAAATAGCACAACGTTAAGATGTTAAGTATGTTCAGAGGGCATCTATTAAATTTTGAGGTTTGTGTCCTTGGGGACAAAGACCATCTTTTCCAACAAAACGTTCACTGTTGCCACTGGAAGAGGTGGAATGATAGTCTGAGACTGGATGACAGTTCTCTTGTTCTTCATGATAAGTATCCTTTCATGCTATGAGGTTCAACTTCTCAGTCATTTGCTCAGATAATTTCACGCTTCCACAAAAGCCATTCATGATTTCAGAAAGACTGCATGTCAGAGACACGTTGAGGATATTCTTGGTTGATAATGCCTCAATGCTGGTTTGAAGCATTTTGCACCCCTTCAAAGAAAGAAAAGGATTACACACTGAAAGAATTTGTGGCTGAATCTATTTTCTAAGACAGTAAAAGCATCAAATACTTAGACCCTGAGTCCCAATAGGGTTTCATCCTAGTGAAATGGGACAATCAGGAGACATGAACTCACAGACCGCACGGTGAACTGCTTCCTGATGCTGTGGCTCCACCAGGCACCTGCCCAATTGGGAAATGCTGGTGCGTCAGCTGTGATTCACTGTCCCTGATCAACAAGATACGACACTCACCTTTTCTAGAGGGAGAATCTGGGTCTCCAGTGAAATCCTGTGGGAGGAAGTGTCTCCCACACTTCACCAATGGTGAAATGTCTATTCTCATACAGTGGAAAACTCAAAACCATTCACATAATTTTCAGATAAAATTTGGGACCTTACTTTGCTCTTGTCAGTGGCGATGAGTTTCTCATGTTAACTGAGCTTTAGTTGAGTGCTTCCCCTCTGTCAGATCTGTGTGCTGTATGATGCTCACTCACAACGGTCCAGCTTCATAGGCAACATATTCCTCGATTTGTACAATAGAAAACTAAAACTGAGTGATCAGACATCACATACCCAGCACTAAGTGGACAGGTTACAACTGAAGGTTAAGTTTTATGGTCTTTCTATTCTCCCACCCTTGCCTTTAACCTCTACCTTCTTTCATTTTCTTTCTGCAAACTAACTTCTTGACATGAGAGACCTTTCCTGAAATCCACAGCCTGGCAGTGTGGTATTAAGGGCTTGCAAGCTGGGCCTCAGCCACTGGAAAGGTCAAGGTTGTATCAGCTCGGTGGGGGACTGCCAATCCATGACCTAAGGAGCACAGGCTCAGGGGTCTCATTTGCTTTCCTATGAATAGAGGTAGAGTTTTATGTTCCGAGATTGTGGAGAAGGAACATAGAGATGAAACTTCAAGGATTTACAAAGAAGCAGCAATCCCCTAAGACCACTAGTTCTCAGCCAGGGGTGATTGTGCCCCTTCAGAAAACATTTAACATCAAGAGACATACTTTTGAATGTCACAACTTGGGGGTGCTTCTGACATCTAGAGAGTAGTACCAGGGACACTGTTACACATCCTTAAAGGCACAGGACAGCCCTCTGCTCTCCCCAAACAAAGACGGATCCAGCTGAAATGTCGATTGTGCAGAGAAACCCTGCCAGGGGCTGTAGCTCCTTGAGAAAAGGGACTGTGAACAAATGAAAACAAGTCAAATATCTGTGAATAAATGAATGAATGAATAAGTGAGTGAATGGATGAATGAGCAGATGGATAAAACAATGAGACACAAACTAATGGTCAGGTGATAAAATACTGTATCTGGTTGCACCAATGGGACCTGGAAAACTAGACTTAAATTTGGTAAGTGTGTGCATCTTAATTAACATGAACAATTACACACATGTAATAACATATCAGTTAATTCAATGACAGCAGAAGAGAAATATATAGACCTATCTTCCACTCTCTGACTCCATCATGGTGGTAGCTTGTGTGGATAATAAATTTTTAAGTTAAAAATATAATTGTGTATATCATTCAATGATTCGATATCATTGAATGAATACTTCACTCAATATGGAGTACTGAAGATTTCAATACTTCATTATTTCTTCTTTTAAAAAAAAAGGTCTTCAAGCCCATGTCTTTTTAGTACACTGTGATTCTAAGGGGGAAACTGCTAGAATACAGGGTCCATTGTGATGAACATCGCTTCTGCTCTGGATTCTCTCTCTTTTGCTCTCCTTTAATTAAGTTTAGGCCATATCCTCAGCAGACATTAATCAACCAAAAAAAAGCGCAAAAATGGAGGGAAGAAACAGAGTAGTTGAGCCTATCACTCTCTGCTCCCTTTGTAAAAGACCAGCCAATAACTTCACCTCCTGGTATGATCAGTATTATTGTAGTGCAGCTCCTCATGCTGGTTTCATTACAGTAAACCCAAGGTTTCGCTACGGCATTTTCCCATGAGAACATTTTAATTAATTTATTCAGTGCAAATGAAGCTACAGGTGTTTGAGTGGGTTGGTGGTGGTGGTGTGTATGTGTGCTATGCGTGCACTGGAGCAAATGCGCGTGAGTGTATGTGCGTTTTAATTGCTTGGGTATCCACCTCCCTGGCTCAAACCTGTCCAGGCCAGTTACTAGCCCCAGCAACTGGTTCTCAGACAAGTCTGCACTGGTGACTTGTCACATGATGGAAGGCTCCTGTCAGGCCCGCACAGCTATGTAGGAATAGAGCATTGTTAGAGTTGGGCTCTTGGCACCTAGGCCCTGGCTCTCGGCAGAGGTTGGCAGCGGGCTCCTTAGAGACTGGGGTGTTATTTCTAACTATCATCAAATATTTAGATTTTTTTTTAAAGCTTTTCCTTTATGCTAAAGAAGGTCTGATCTCCCATGCCAGTGTTAGCACCTTGGTAATGCTTTGCAGATAGAGTTTTTAACCCAGGGAAAGCAACCAGGCAGGGGCCTCTGCTCATTCAGCATAAACCTCTGCAGCCGGGTTTTGGGGTCTCAACAAAGTGCCATTGAAGCAGGCAGGCAAAGATGTGCATAGAGCCGCTTCTTAGGAAGGAGCTGGCATGCTAGACAGAGCCAAGAATTTGGGGTTAGACTGAGCTGATCTTTAATCCCTGCTCTGTGCTCAATTAAATATTGAGCAACTTACCTAAATACCATAGAGTCTCATTTGCCTATTAATAAAATGGCAATAAAAGTAAGCTACCTTTTGGACCACTGTCAAGATTAGCAAGAGGTGGAACTGTCTGACACATAGTAGGCACTTATTACATGTCTATTTTTTAAATTTTTATTTATTGATTTTAGAAAGAGAGAGGAAGGGAGAGAGAGATGAAAAGAAACCATCAATTTTGTTATTCCACTTATTTATGCCTTCATTGGCTGATTCCTGTATGTGCCTTGGCCAGGGATTGAGCCCACAACCTTGGTGTATCAGGATGATGCTCTCACCAACTGAGCTATCTGGCTAGGGCCTCTATTTTTCTTAGTGTCATCTCCCATAAGTCCCACAATAACTATTGGGTGGTTTTCATTCTCAGCTTGATGGTTTCCATTACAAAAACAGTAATTCGTTTCCATTTTTAAAACTGAATATACAAAAATAAATAATTAAAGCAAAGCAACTCGGTTCTGTATTTTCCTTTCCCCTCCCATGCCAACTGACGGATATGACCTACTACAGTTAATTATGTATCTGTTTGTTTCTCTGCCCTATTTAAATTAAAATGTAAATCCTCCTAGGGCAAAAGCTAAGTTGTTTTCTACTCTGTGTATTCCCTCACCCCTACACTGCATTAGGGACTATTAACATCTTAGTACAGCTCTCTGAAGCTTTAGTGATATATTTTGGGGGCATAATTAAAAGCTTATGGAATAATATCACTCAGTTTGATTATGAATCCTTTAGTTACATTACCAATAGGGCCCATAACTCTTCAAGTGTCCTGCATCTACAGTTTAACCTCAAATGGGGACTGTAGTTTGCAAAAAATAAATTATAAAAATAATGAAAGTCATGAATAAGAATTTTAGCATTTATCTTGTAGGGATGGAGTCCAATATGGTACTATAATATACTCAGTGTGTTTTCCTTTTCAAAAGCTTATTGCTAATTAAAATAAACATCAGATTCCTGAGGTTTACTGAAACTTTATTGCATTTTTTTAAGGCAAGTGTGTGTGTGAGAGAGAGAAAATGAGCAAGAGAGAGATAAAAGTTAATTAATAGAATCTGGCCTTCCTCCAAAATATACTCTGTGAAGTTGAGGTATTTGAGATTGGGTAACTTGGGTTGGTTGGTATGTGAAAAACATCTGTCATGATGGGTCTTGCCATAAACGCCACTCACTGGGAAGGCCCAGGGCATCTTCGGCAGCATCATGATGACTTTCAGAAATGTGCCACTTCCTGCATGACACCATTAAGTGTCTGGGTCCTGACTGGGCAATATTCAGTATTGATTATAATGCTCTCCACCTTCTGGGACTGGCTTGGAACACTGAATGTTGAGTGAAGTGATTAGGTCCCCTCGGAGTTGATTTATATCTCCAGTGGGAGCTAGTGTTTCCACCACTTCTTCTTAAATGCAGTTGGGAAAGTTTGATTGGGTTTGAAGTACCCTATCTGGTACTATTTATAATCTATTAGTCCCCTTTTACTACAGGGCCTGGAACTAATTGCACATAAAAATTCCCAACTAGTTTTTGAATTAAAATAGTTATTTTTATGGCAAGAGCTGGGTTTCCCAAAGGGTGTTCCATAAAATACTAGTGCTATGAGATGCTCCTCAGAAAGGGATTTATTGTTCAAATAAATTAGAAGGGAAACAGTCCATGGATTCTCCCTCTTGTTTGCATATTGTGAAATTCTAAGGTCCATGATAACAGGATCAGTGTAGATGTTCTTCATCATTAAAGCACCTAGCCCAGCGAAGAGCAAATGCAAGACATGTTAAATTTTATTGATAAGTGAAAAAATTACTGAAGGCTCAGAAAGTCCTGTAGTAAGGGAACCCATGTAGATTTACTCAACCACGCATTTTCCAAATTTGTAGTGATATGGAATCATTCTCTTTGTATAAAACTATTAACACTATATAGAACTAATCTTCCAAAGAACATACTTCAGGAAACTCTGTTCTAAGGTGGTGAACACATTCATTCAAAAGAAAATTGTTATATACATTGATTCATTCAACAAACATTTTTGGACCTATTATGCTCTTTGTCCCAGAGAAAGGTCAACCAACAAACAAGAAGCTCTCCCACTGTTGGGCTAACAACCTTGTAGGGGAATATGACACATGCGTGATCTTAATACAAGGCAACATGGGATGTCATATAAGAAGTACAAGTTAGGGGATTACAGAGTTAGAAATGGAAAACAATTCTACCCATGGATACTCTCCTCATGACATAAAAGTTAGGGAGTATTGCTTGTTTGTGTGATTCATGTATGGCAACTGCTTTACACTCAGCTTATAGCCTGGAGGATTTATAAAGAAGGAGATCTAGTACTCATGGAGACACTGAAGAGAAAGAATCAGGCTGCTTTGACTTCAGAAATTTTTAATGAACTACCTCCAATGTCCCCTCACATACTTTTCTTCCACAAATGTAACAATTGGCTTTCTTCAGAGTCGTGAAGCCCATGCCCGACACAGTGATTATCCCTGCCATCAGGTACTATAATTTATTTTCTTTGATTATAGGAGCTACAGAATTCAAAATCCTACAGAGGCCAACCAAGTATTAGGAATCAGTGAAATGCTCTGGGTGTAAGACAATAGGGAGTGGTGGGGACAGTGTTTAACTGAATAGTACACATTGCTTTTAATGGAGGCAGTGCCAGCCAGATACAACTAACTATTGTCATAGGCTTCATGTCAGTAAATCTTTCTATTTGTCAAAAGAGGCCATAAATCTATGCCCTGGTTGGTGTGACTCAGTGGACTGAGTACCAGCCTGCAAACCAAAGGGTTGCCAGTTCGATTCCCAATCAGGGCACATGCCTGGGTCGCGGGTCAGGTCCCGCATAGGGGGACCTGTAATAGGGGACACACAAGAGGCAACCACACATTGATGTTTCTCTCCCTCTCTCTCTCACTCCCTTCCCCTCTCTCTAAAAATAAATAAATAAAATCTTTAAAAAAAGAAGCTATAAATCTGGATTTTAATCTACATGATCTATGTCCTTATTTTTAAATTTTCATAACCAATTCCATTACACACAAACATGATAGATTAAATAGAGTAATTTTCCTTTCTCTCAAAAATCCCACTAAAATTACATTAAAGTAGTTTTAAAAAAGATGTAAACCTCAAAGATATGGAAAACTGGAGAAGAAAAGTAGCAAAAAATTTTGGAAGCTGGTAACAGGATGGACCAGTGGCAACTGACTTAACTGACCCAAGAAAGCTAAATTCCAAGCTTGGAATAAGGAAAGGTATGTTCTATTGAACTTTCAAAAAAGCTCTGGTGCTCTGCAGCTGCGAAGAATGGGCAATGTCAGAAGGACTGAAACACTGATTGAGAAGCATTTAGATCTCCATGTGCCCATTCTAACACATTCGAGCAACTGCTTGCCCCCCATACATTCAAGAATGTATAGATTTATGCTGCAGCTAGTATGAAATAGAGGGTCTGTGGGTTGGGGAGGGTGCCAGGCAAGGATGAGAATGTAGGACACTGCCATGAATCAAAACAGGGGAATTAAGCCACCTGCATGCTGTATCTTGAAAGAAGGCACCCTTCAGCCCAGCCTTCCCCCATTCAGCTCCAAACATTGTGGCAGCCTGACTTTAACCCTCAGACTAGAAGGTGGAAGGATGTTCTCTGGGGGATCTGGTCAGTATTCTCTTAGGATATGAACATCCAATAGTTAAAACCATCTAAATGCACACTGTCTTCAGAGTAATATTTAATGCAATTGTCCTCAACTAAACTGAAAAAAAAGCACAAGCTAAAAGATAACATTTTATAGGCATCATATGAGCAAAGTATTTAAAATTTATATGTTTTCATCTTAATCTGACTCAGGAGTCAGAACAATGAGAATGCATATAAAAATGAAAATCCCTGAGTCCTGTGAGAGTTCCAATGAATTAAAGTATCAGAGTTTGTCAAACGTGATTGACATAGTAATTTAACAGCAGTGTGGTAGAACTGGCTCATTGTGACTTGCCCTTGCAAGAGCTGACAGTTAAATTTTCAGGAATTCTGAGAATGAGTTGCTGTCATATTGGTAGCTTGAACTCAACCACAGTAAGAGTATTTACACCATGGAAATGGGCAAATGCTACAAACCAAGGCCTTTTCACCCCAAGAGATTATGATGTTAATCATTTGCAAGCATACACACAAGGGGACAAGAAGAGAGTATGAGGAAAGCACCTCCACATACATATTAAACATGTACCAGTGTTTTATAAAATAGAGCAAAAGCAAAGTGAAATAAAAACAATGGAAAGGTAAGTCCTTAAGTTCTAGAAATGAAAAGAAATTTCAAACCATATTGTGCATTGCAGTTGAAAAACTTAGGAACTAAAATTGTAAAACTGAAATACAATTAAGACTGCAGCCTTAAATGCGACCTGGAATTCGGGTCCCTGAATAAAGCCTAGAGCTTTAGAGGGCCCATCTAATATGCTTGTTTGTGACAAGGACATAGATGGGACAATTGTTAGTTTTATTGGAAAAAAATAAAGTTAAATATGCATGTTAAAATGTAAGGGTGATCCTTAATGAAGAAAAAACAAAACATAACTTTCAAAACAGCAGTAGAGCAAAACCAATTTGTAAAAAATGTATTAATCTTTAAGTCAGAAATGGAATAAAAATAATTAAGTAAAAAAAAATACAAAATAAGATGGAAAAAAAATCCATAACATCAACAGTCACAATAAATATGAATAGATTAAATTTGCCCTTTAAAAGTATAAGAACCTCATTTCTAACTCTTCTAAATATGATGTTTAGTAAATCTTCTAAATATCTTGTTTAGAAAAAAACATGTTTCACATGTGACATAAAAATTAAAATAACAGATAAAAATATATAGTAGGCAAATATTAATCAAAAGAAAGATTGTGTAGCAACACGTAGAAAATAAGATTTTAATAAGTACTATACACAGGATATAAGAAATCTGCTCTTTTTATCATTAATAACTTTGTTATAATAACTATACCAAAAATCTATGACAGCAGGAACTACTATAAAAATAAGCCTTAAAATACACAAAGCAATAATGGACAGAATTTTAAAAAGAGATCATGACAAATCTACAATTACACTCTGAATTTTAAAATACTTTAAAAAAATTTGACCAGCAAAAATTAATAATAATCACAGGATTTGAAAATACATAACAAGCCTGATTTGAGTCTCCACATTGACATTTAAAAAGACTCATCACTTCTGAGCACACATAAAATATTTACAAAAAATTTGATCTGAAAGCCAAAATTTAAAATATTACTTCAAACCATATCCGTTAACTATGGTGAAATCAAGTAGAAGTCATTTTAAACTTAACTCCAAACCTACTTGTTCAGGATCTAAAAATCAAACTGCTATATAAATCATGAACACAGAAAATGCAATAAAGTTGCAGAATATTGATAATGAAATATTTAAAATACTATAAACCAAAAGTTGTAGAATAAAATTCCAGTTGTAAGATTTCAGGGTGGAGGCAATTATGCTTCTTTTAATCCTTGGGAACTGCCCCAAAACACGTGTGAGGGGAAAAATATGAAAGCAGACATCATCCTCAAGGAAACAAGGGGCATCTGAAACCCTGAGCCACGCTAAAGGTTCAAGGGCTGCCAGTGCACTGATCATCAGCTGGGGAGCTGGGAGGACTCAGTACACCTGCACCTGCGTCTCCTTGGACAAAGCCAGCAGGACAGGCTTTTCCAAAGAAGGTGGGCACCCAGGAAGGGGATAATCTTTACCTATTGTTTGGAACAATTAAAACTGGGTAGTGAAACTGGTAATGGGAACTTCTTGGATCTGTTTGGCAAGACAGAATAGCAGGGGGTTAAAATAAGTCGGGAAACATACAGATATAAAGTCCATATTTCCAGGAAGCAGCCAGTAAATGAGGGCGGGTAGAGACGTTAAGTTATGAGCAGCCTGGCAGATGTAATTTCACTTCTCTTTCTCTCTTTCTCTCTCTTTTTCTCTCTCTTACCACATATATGGTCATAAGGAGCTTTAATATACACCCATGACAATTCCTTCCTCAAGGGAACACCATCCTGGCTCTTTTCCACTACCTCCAATACTCTTCCTGCAATAAGTGATCCAAGGACAATTCAGAACATGCAAAGATAATATGTTATAATGCAAAGGCAGTCGAGATTGTCTACCAGTGTGAAGAAGGTATACATCTATGTGGAGACTGCTGACTGTAGAGAAGAAAAGGACAAATGCTGTTACAAGTGAAAAACTCAAGGAACGTATTTTCCTATAGACTTGCTTGGAAAAACTGTCTAGAGGTAGACTCAACAAAATTCTGGCAAGGGTTCTGGCCATGAGTTTTGACTCTATTTAACTGTAGGTCCAAGGTTGAAACAACTATGGGCTTAGAATTAATAGAATGCAGTGTAATTTACATAATATAAATTTTATGTATCAGTTGATCAATCTATATACATAGTATAATGTGTGTAATGTTATATGCTATGTATACTATACATGTAGTATGACATGTCTGACATAATAACATAATTATATATGTATGCCTATATATGTTGAAGATAAATTATATGTCAAATAGAACAGAAATTTGGAAGAGGAACAGGGATAGAAGTTATGAGATACTGTAATATGCTGATCTTTTGTACCTATAGTTTAAAGGATCCTACTTAAAATATATGAAACAAATAACTGTAAAAATTATATTTAGAAGTACAAATGTAAATACTATGGGAATGACAAAGGTGATTTACTCAACATTTGGGTAATAATGCAGAAGTTGGAAAAGTAGGTAAAATAAAAAAAGAGCAAATGTATTAAACATATTGTAGCCATCAGTCAATGGAGAGACAGTCTCTAGCAGTGGGGGTTTAAAAGAATATGAAAGCTCTTTCAGCCAAGATGCCACTAGGATGAGAAATAGCACGTGAAACTTTTAAATAATAAGGCGCACACACGACACTCGACAGAGCTACAAAGAAACCCATAATGTTGTGCAAATCAAAACAAAAGAAGCACCAGCAATAAATATAGAAAGTAGAACATAAGTTACGGCTTATATCTTAGATTTTATCAGTAAATGTGAATTGTCTATATTTGTAAAGGCAGAAAGAAAATTTACAAAGCACCTCCCGGACTAGATTTTGACTCTGTGCTGTAGAGTTCTATACAGACTGCAATTCTATGTCATGGAAAAGTGACACCAAAACAAAGTGACTTGCCAGAGGGAGGGGGGAAAGGGCGGGTGGGTGGCGGTTGAAAATAAAAATGTGGACCGAGGAATAATAAGCAACTGAGTGATCAAAGGAAAGAGAGATTCTAATCTTAATATAAACAGGGTTGAATTCAGAGGGGAAAGCATTAAGAAAGACTACAGAGGGAATATGAAAATTCTCAGTCCACAGCAAATATCTAACGGGTATGAATAAGGGTGTACAATAAGCAGACTGACAAATTTCTTAAGAAAAAAGCAATAAGAAATACAAAAAGAACAAAGAATCTCAATACTAGACTATAACTTACTGCTCCTACACATGATAAGATACAGTGACTAAAAATAAATATGAAAACATAAAACTGTATAAAAATATGAATTACGGAGCTCTACAAAGTCCATATGATATTCACAATTGACAGTGTATTGAGCCGCAATGAAACTTTAAAGAAGTCTAAGAAAGCAGAAATAGGATAGAAGGACAGATATGTCTTCTCATCAAAATAAAGATGATATGGTAATAAAATTAAGGGGAAATAAGAAAAATTATAAAAACTTATCAGAAAGAAAAAATAAAATGCATGCCCAGGCTGGTGTGGCTCAGCTGGTTGAGGTGCTGTCTCATAACCAAAAGGCTGCAGGCTTGATTTCCACTCAAGGCACATATCTGGGTTGTGGGTTTGATCCCTGGCCTGGGCATCTAGGGGAAGGCAACCAATTGATGTTTCCCTCTCACATCGATATTTCTCTCTCTTATCCTCTCTCCCTTCTTCTCTTTCTAAAAGGTGAAGAAATGTGCTCAGGTGAGGAAATAAATAAATAAGTACATAAAATGCAGAATTATAGAAAATCTAGATAAAAATGTAATGAAATAGATATTTCCATTTTTATGCATAGATAAAACCAATAATAGAATTTGCAAGATTCAGTTAAAGTATTTAAGAAAAATAATTTTTAGCATAAATACTAAAAATCATAAAAATGAGAAACAAAAGCTTCTAACTCAAGAAGAAAATGTGTAGTAAAAGAAATATGAATAAAATTAAAAAGGAGGAATTTCAAAAATAAAAGCAGTTATGAATGAATTCATAACATAAAATAGAAATATTATAACAATAAAACAGCTTTCAATTATTGCATAATTATTCTATGCAAGCATTATTTTAAGGGGCCTCAATGTATAAATGCAATTTGAATTTACAGTGCCTAACAATAACAATCAAGAAAATTGAAACTGCCCTGACCAGGTAGCTCAGTTGTTTGGAGCGTTGTCCTGCCCACCAAAAGGTTGGGGGTTTGATCCCTAATTGAGAGTATACAGGAGGCAACTAATTGATGTTTCCCTCTCACATTGACGTTTCACTCTTTCTCTTCCTTCCTCTCTCTAAAAAATCGATAAACATAGCTTTGGGCGAGGATGAAAAAATATTGAAGCTATTTTTTGAGTAGACGAAATAAACCACTAGGAAGAATAACTAGAGGAAAATGAAGAAAAAGTAAAACTACAAGAAAATCAGCTATAAAAGAACAAAAACTACAAACAGGCAATTTTTAAAACCATTAGAAAATATACCAAGGACATTTTCTGGCAGTCTTGGAATCTTAGATTAAATGGTTATTTTTTCTTTCCTTTCTTTTTAACGGAGGGGTACTTAACATGTAACATTATATCAGTTTCAGGCATACAATATAATGATTTCATTAAGAATATCTTTTAAGAAAAAAAGTATGAATTACCAAAATTGACTAGAAGAAATGGGACACATGAACATATCAAAATTTGTTAATGAAATTAAAACGGTTATCAAGAATGACATCCACACCGGAAACAAAACTAAACAGCAACACTACACAGCTCTGGTAACTTTAGGGATCATCTGAACTTCCATGTACAAAATGTGAAAGTACAGGCGTCTTTTGAAAGCTATTTCAGACAATAATAAAAATCTTAAAAGTTACTTCATTCCTTAGAGTGTGCTGTAACTTCATACCAAAACCAAATGAAGATAGTAAACAAACTCAAATGCATGAATTAATACATTTTATAAAACGTTTTAAAAATCTTTTCAAATAGCAAATTTCATCTACATTAAATATAATCACTGCATAGGACTTATCCCAGGAATAAAGTGCAGTAGACTATTGCAAAGTACTAACATAGGCGATAACATTCTGGAGAGGATTTCTCTTGGTGTGAACACATCAAACTTGTAGATAAAACATTTTTAATAATAATAATATATAATATATAGCTACACTTCAAAGAATAATATTTGCATGTGTAAAGTGGTTTAGGAGCAATGAAGAAAATTTTTAAATAAAATAAAAGATAAGAAGAAGCCAGAGCATTATGAATGAACCAATGCAGCAGCTCGGAGCGTAAAACCCAACAGAAAGCAGGAGCAGCCATCCTGACCCAGCCAGGCTGGGGGGAACCACGATCCCACTTCTTCAGGAAGCCACCCTGCCAATGAAAAGCTGAGGACTCCCACTCCTCCCACTTGCCCTGATAAGCATGAGAAAGCTTGCCATTTGATGGGGAGCCTTGAGTGGTAAAAAATTAATTTGCATCCAAGACCTTAAAATCTTAGGCATGTGATATTCAATTGGACTGTCCTTCGATGTGTGGGAAGACTTGTCCATAAAATTAACAAATATGAACAAATGAACAAACCAGTCAACAAAATCCAGAACTTTAGAAATCCCTAGAGCTCCAGTAGAAAAAAAATGCAAAAACATGCTGGGAGGACATTTTCACCATTAGACACTCACTGCTTTAGATGTGCTTCAACAACAACACCAATGACCACTGCACACTGTATGAGGATTGTGCAAGCAAAAGAATTTACATAGAAAAGGACAGATTGGTCAAAGCAACAATTTTGAAAGCCCAGGGGAGAACTGTGTACATAATGAAATTTATATAACAAAGATGGCCTGACAAATTAGTGAAGATAAAATGAGTCATTGAATGAAGGTTACTGGGACAATTTACATATATACACATTGAAAGAAAACTGTAAGTCAAAAAACTCAATTAAAAATGGGTCAAATATTGTAATAAGTAGTTCACAAATAAGGAAATCTGAATGATCGAAAGGCATATAAGAAAATGCTCAACACATTCTACTAATGAGGAAAATGCAAACTAGCAGGATATCATTTCACACTTATCAGATTGGCAAAATATAAATTAAATAAAAGGTCTGATAATACCAGTGGCCTCAGGTGATGTGGAGACATGACCACTGTGAGGACCAATTTATTTTTACCCCACCCTAATCCTCTCTCCCCCTGATGTCCCTTGGCTTACTCAATAATCACCTTCTAAGACCTCATTCCTCCCAGATAATATTTGCATTTTTATAAGGCCACCTGCAATTTATTTGCATATCAATCCCCCATTTCCAGCCAGGTGGGGCATCAAAATGACTCAAAAGTTATGATGGAACCAGAGTCCGTGGAAGAATATACTTTTCCCTATACCCTTCCATGGCACTGGCTGGTTTGTGACTTTGTGGAACTGTATTTCTGACTTAAGCAAACATTCATAGATCAGTAATTGCATGAAATACACAGACCACCTCTGTGGCAAACTCACTTTGGCTGGCAACAAAGCCACTGCCACCTTGTCCCCAGGAAGAAGGGAAGGAAAGTGAATCCCCCCCAACACCCCCACCAGATCCTCTGTACACATCCATCAGCTCAGTTGGTGTGGCTCTGAACCACCTCTGTTTTATAACTGACCCACGTGGAAAGAGTTTTTCCACATTGAAATCAAAATGGGTGGGATTGATTTTGTTTTATTTTAACTAGTTTTCCTTCATATGTGAGATTTCTGGCATATAGCCTGAGAAGTCTGCCATAATGAAATGCATTTAGTGTGGAGAGGGGAAATAAAATTTTTCGTCTTCTTTTTAAATTTTTTTTTCCATGCCTGTAAACACTCCATTTCACCTGGCAGAAAAGTTGTTCGTGACCGAAGGCTTATAGTCAAAACAGGTTTGGACCCAAAGGAAATAAAGAGTGCTCTTGTCTTTCCTGTTATGCAGAGTGATTTTGCATGCACTAACCCACTGATTGAGAGGAGGATTTTGTCCCCAACAGCTTTCCCCAAGGGAGCCTTCCCCAGGTGGAGCAGGTATGATTTACAGGGTAAATCCCCCTTCCCCCCTCCCGAGGACCCAAGCATGGCCGGCTGTCATTCTCAGGAGACACTGCTCTTGCAATTCATTTTAATCTGTGAATTGTTGCCAGGGACATAAAATAATAACAGACTATAGCTTCCTGTGCTATTTGCCACTTCTCCCTGTGGATGACAGTTAAGTGCGCAAGATGAGCTGATTTTTATGGAGAGATGTATTTACAGGCTGGCAGTTAACGCGGTATCAAAGCATGATGGGGTGAAGGAAACAGAGAGCAGTTTTTCTGCCTTAATCACTCTCTTGGGCATAAGACAGAATAGCACAGGTGTGTCTGATCTCCTCAGGGGCTTGATTATCTCATGATAACCACATCCTCTGTCGTTCCCTCCTTGCTATTTTTTTTCCCCAGGTTCAGATACAAAGAAGTGATTTAGATGACAGGATCAACTGACAAAAAACTGTCAGCCAGTCTGCTCCGTGACATTCTAAAAAGGACAATATCCACTTTCTACAGGTTCAGCCGCCAATAGGCCAGTGTCAGAAAATTAAATGTTTCCTGGACAAACGAGGCCCCCACAGTAGCCCTTGTGTTTGCCTTCCCAGCACCCTTTTCACAGGCAATTCAACACCTAACGCCTGCAAGCTTTCACTGCCCCTTCGAGACAAAGGGCACGGAGTGAGCATCGCTGCTGTAGAAAAACAGGACCACCTGTCCGTGTTTTATGATGGTCTTTAGAAGGTTGGCTGCTATATCCAGGCTGACCTCGTGGGTCAGATGCAGCAACGATTCAGCTCTTACATGAGGCTGAGACAGGAAAAGCCTAAGGCCAGAGGGTTATAAGCAACAGATGAGTCGCTTGCAGGATAATTTCATAACTGATTCTCCAATTGTCAATATCCCAATCGGGCTGAATCCAGGTGAGAGATTACGATAATGAGTCTACCTCGTTTTTCCGGACTGAGTGCTTGTAAAAGTCTGCTCATTAGTATAATGCTCAATGGCATTTTGGAGCACAAAATTAAACTGGGCATCATGGAGAAATGACTACTATATTTAGCCAAATACTGTTTTCTGTCTGAAGTAAGAGGATAATGTGAGTGAAATTCTAATGGTAGTGATATTTAAATGAAGAAGGGTGAAGGGGCACAGGTTTCCAGCTTCTAAACTCTCCCAGGTGGATACCAGATATCTTAAATTCTAAATAAGCAGTTCTTTTGTAAATAAATGGTCCATTTATTTTTCCTAACTCAATAATTTCTAATCATTAACAATTCTCATTTTGATCTTTAAAAAAAGAGTAAAAGCCTGCGTCTGTTTTGAAGACATATTATGTGCTAAGACACGCTCTAATCTAGGAGCAGGGGATGCATCATGGACATGAAATCTGCTCACTTGCATGTACAACCTACCAGTGGAGTACTGGGGTTGGGGTTAGGTAACTGCCTCAATGGTGCCTACCAGGGCTCTCCTGAGGACAGTTCTTTGCAGCACCAAGTTGTCCAATGTGCAACTGCATAGGACACTCTGAAGCAGAACTTTGCAAAAACCCAGCCAAGTATTGGTGCAATCAACAGAGTTGATGCCATTAGAATAATGGTAACCAGGGGTGATGGCTAACTCCACCTAAATGCACGTGGGCAGAGACTTCAGACATCAGATTTTTAAATGGTTTCATGCTCAAGATTTCCCCTCTCTAAGGGGATTCTTGCACTTTCTATTTTTCTCATAACCTCGTATAAATATTCCTTCAGACCTCTATGCACAATAAAGTCTCTGTAAATACTTGTTAATGCTACTAACAATAATACTAACTAAAAATACTGATTATAAGAACTAGTAATGCTAGCTATTACCACTGCTAATAAATTCTCCCATTTGCTGGAAACAGAGAGTTTTGGCTTTTCCCTGGTATAAAAAAATAATAGCAAGAGCAACAAATATGTAAGATAGTCACATACTTGGGTAACATGGATTTAGAGATGGATTATGGGATTAAAAGTGAAGCCTCTCCCCTGGTTGAAGGAAAGTTCAGCCAGAAAACAAACATCTCAGGAAAGTAACCTGACTAGGAAATAATGTGAAACAGGGCAAGAGAAGTTACCACCTGGGTCCTTGCAGGTGATAACTGAAGGGCCACAAGAATAACCTCTCTTTGTACCTGGAGAGGAGGGGATACAATTGAAATAGGGGTGCCATTTAAGTTCAACTGTTATGTATCTGAACTTGATGAGTAGGTTTCAGTCAGTTTATGGTAGAAGAAACACAAAGGTATACATTCATTTAACTAGATGAACAGGGCTGCTAAACATGGCTAGCATATTTTTGTAAAGAATATAAACAATTTTATAGTTTATCTTTCTAATTTTCCAGTAAGTCCAGGTTATTGATGGTAAAGTGACTCCATGCAAATACATATTAAGTTTTCATTTATTTTTCCTGCACTATTCCTGAACACCTGAACGAAACGTTTCATGAATGGAAAGTTAATCTACCCAGACCTGGATGCCTAAAGCATTATGAGAAATTGGACACTTTTTTGGATTTAGTCGACCACATAGAAGCATTGTGCAAAAAAGGTTAGGATACAGACCTGATCTCAAAGCCCAGAGCTTGATGTATAGCTGAAATAATCAAGATACTTTACTTTTTTTTTCCATTTAAATGGGTTCAAAACACTGGCTTACTCAATTTTCACCCAGAGCTTAATATACTAAGGAATGCCCAGGGCGTACAACATTAAAAGTGAAATGATTATTTCTGATGACAAATGTCCTTAATGACATCAGCAATGTGTCCATTGTATAAGTTCTGTGCCTTCAGAAATGCATTTGGGTAGGGTGGATTTGTGCACAGCTATTTATACGATTTCCCTATTATTTTTCATTGAATATTTTTTTCCAAGCATACAAACAAGAGATTTCATTTAAGACTAGGATTTAAAATATTCAAATCCTTTTGGTTTTCCGTGAGCAACTGCATTCAAAGATCATTTTTTAAAATATATTATAAATAGGTTTGTAGACATTCGTTGAAGGTGAAATAAGTAGGCGCAGTTAGTAGTCCGCACATTGGCCACATTCAAACAGTGGTCAGGACTGGAACGCACAACTCCGAGGGGACATTCACACTGACAGTTTAATCCCCGCCTCTGCGGAAGAAGAGTTGCTTAATATGAGTTAAAGGGAAGCACACAACAAAGTGCAACGTCATGGTAATTTGAGAAATGGACCCAGTTATACAGGCATCGACATTCGCATCTTGGCTTCTTTTGTGCTTTATACTAAATATTAGGTAAAGTAGATAAAAATACTGCTTATAAAACACTTTCAGGGTATGAAAAGACATCAATACAAGCACAATCCATTCTCCTGCCATATTGTTTAAGAAATAGTAAGTACATTATAATTGTTCTCCAGCAGTAAATTTTATGTGTACAGGAAAATCTTAAAAACAAAACTATTCTTTGACTAAGGGATGTAGCTAATTAAAGAACATTGAATTATGCTCCTGCTGATGCAATTATTTATAAGACTTTAAAATTAATTTAATGAGGATAGATTTTTGGTTTAGCAAAGCACCGGTAGCCCATCAGCAGGTATTTCCACAAGCATACGATGTCCGCGAATCAAGTGCAGTCAAGATCCTCATACTCCCGTTCACAACCATGTCAGAAGTTATTTAATCTTTGTAACAATTAACAGAAATCTGTCTCAGTCCTTCCTATAAGCACGAACCACCAACACTGAAATGGCACTGACACTTCATCGGTGCTTTACTCTGAATGTTTCACACTGGAACTTTTCTAGAACCTACATGCTCTCGACTCAGCCCCTTTCCTATAATCTGTTCCCAGGGCTGCCACATCTCTGTAATTCCCCAGCTAAAGGTCCAGCGTACAAACACAGGCTTCACCTTTATTTTAACTCTTTCCCCTGTGGACTCTGTGCTCGACGCAAGCAGCAATGGTTTTTTTCTTGGTGTTTCCACATGGATGTGGCTCCATCCGGATTTGCCCGGGGCTATGAGGGAGGAGACGGTATGGTATGACTGTAAATGAAGAAAAATAGGGAAAATTAAGCAAAGCATCCTGTTTACTTTCGGTTGGAAAGCCGAGTTGAACAACCTGCTAAGCCACAGCCTTGTTTTTGGACAGATTATGCATTTCGTTAGCAAAAAGGTGGTTTTTAAAAGTACCGTTTTGAAAAAATAATCACTGGACATGAAGAAAAAAAAAATCGTCATTTTAGGGACCATTCCTGGAACAGGCAGACCTCTTAATTTATTTTAACTACTTGGGCGGGGATATTTCAAAGACATAGTCTCCGGGTCTGTTGGCACCAAGATTAAACTGGGCAAGCTTTGTATCTGAAGTTCTCTCCTTGGGGACTGTCAGCCACGTGCTCCTTCTGCAGCCATTCTTCCAGTCGTTCTAAGTAGACGTGACTGCAGATTATCCTGCCTCTATAAACAACTTGGAGTTTTTACAGATGGAGACAAAATATTTGGTGGGGTTCTGTGGAAATTTACAGTGGAAATCTTGTAAAACTCTGCACAGACCCTATATGTAGTGGGCAGCCTCGGCCTGAGAAGGTAAATGGGACATTTGCCTTGCACTTTGGTCCCTCCTGCAGCGTAGCTGGAATAGACTTCATCTCAAAAGAGACTGAAGAACTTAAAAAAAAAAAAAAAAAAAAAAAACCCTCAGGGAAAGAGAGCTGAGGTCTATCAAGTTTGGTTTAAGGTCAACCTTAGAGTCAAAGGATGACGTGATCCTAGAGATGCTCTTGACTCCACGGATTCACATCTGGTAGAAGGAATTTTTCACAAGATGGTAGTAAACAGTTAAAACACTAATTTTGTAAAATCCCTGGAAGATATTGAGAGGCCAGACATCACTGCATTGTACCTTGGTGGAGGTTAACTGATGGTTAAATATTCCGTAAATGTGCCCCATTTTAGGTTGCAGAATACTCAGGGTAGCTAAAGTAGAGTAAGGTAGAGGACCGTGCTAATGGCATTTGAAGTAGAGAGGCACAGAGCATCTAGCTCTTGGGTGGCATCAGGCAGTGGCATTACAGACTATCAGTGTGAGAAGTCACAGGGCATATCACCGAAGGAGCCAGAATGGCAAGTAAACACAACAGAAGAAACACCATGACAAGGAGTGGGGACAGTTTATAACTAGCACACCTGAGATACTCCCTGAGTATTTCCTTAAAGCATTACAAAGAAGAGTGAGGGACAGAACTAGACAGGTAGCTTTTTTGTTGCTATTCAACTTACCCAGACTCTATGTCCCATTCCATTGTTATGGTCTTTGGAATCGGAATTCATATGTGACTGTATGAGTACATCTCTTGACTTGTCCATGAAAGACTTATTGAAAAGTAAGAGTTTAACCAATTAGCCAACTACTAATGTGTCAAGTAACCTTCCAGATAAATCCTTGAGGGTTTTGCCAAAATGTAGCTGTTATTTTGGCCCCATGTAGCTAGGTGTTATTGAATTTTCATCCTTCTAAATCAAATGTTTATAAATAAAGCTGTATCTTGGATCTGTGGCCATCCTTCCACGGGTAAGCCAGAAAGCTATACAGTACGTCTTGGAACAAAGTGGCACGCATTTCCTCACTCCTTCACTGATGGGGCTGGAAGACCCTTACCACCTTTTTCCAGCTCAGCATTCCATGTTACAAAAGTCCTTCAACCCCTAAGCAGCCACAGATTTGACTCAGGTTTATTCTATAATTTGCAGGTGAGTGCAATCAGAACTCAACCAGAAAGCAAAAAATGTTAGATCCTAATTCTGGTGCTAATTTCACTCACTATGGGATCCTGAGCAACCAACTGGTATTCTCTTTATCTTGTCAGACTCATCCAGGAACTGGGGATGTTAAAAGCTAAAGTGAGAAGGAAAGAATAACTCCTGTTTAAAGCAGTTAGAAATCATCACTGTAATAGCTTACAGAAGTTACTTTGAATGATATATTTAAATAAGAACATTTACGTACACAATGACTATTAACCTCAATTGCCATCGTAACAACCAGAACCGCAGGACCTTAGAGCTGGGAGAAACCCTAAAATTCACAGAGGACAGTAGCCTCCAAATTCCTTATTTTGTCAGCCAAACCCCTAATCAAAGTCAGTCCTGTTTAGAAGTTTGATATCCACACCTGGTCTGAGTGGAACTGCTCCAATATTAGAAGTGAGCAGCATGTACTTACTGAAAACATTCTACTTCTCCCCGTCCTAGGTGCCTCCATAGAGACAGCCCCATCTCCTGCCCACAGAGATGGACCTCGCTGGTTAGTTCCCTTCTTTTTACAGATAAAGAAGCTGAAATCCAGGAATGTTGATGTTCCTTTGATAACTATACGCTAAGAGTGAAATTGTTTGGACAAATTATCCAATTAACTAACAACAGAGTGACTACCCCATCGTGCTGACCCCCCTGCCCAGAGTTCTGCATCTCTCTCTGTTTCTCCAGTGCTTTCCTTTATGGTCATGGAAAGACCTAGAAGGGAAGTAGATTCCTTCTAGGTTTGTTAGCATAGAAAGTTGCTGAGCCTTTATTGAACACAGAGGCTGCATTTTTTTCATCTTCACATATAAAACTGCATCTTTGATCAAAAAAAGGAAAACTCTGCAGCTCTCTCTGACCAAGAATGAAGGGTTATCCATCTAAGAAGCTTATGGGAAGACTCTTATTCTGATGCATCCCATTCACCAAGGGGACTCAGCTCCCTACACCTGCCTTGATGTATTTGGGACTTAAATAAAATTGTTTCTGAAATCACTTTCCTTCTCAAAAGCACAAAAATAAAAGTAAATACACTTTCTACCTGTGTCTTTTAATATCTCTAACATAAGACATGGTGAAAATAACCATCAGATCTATGTTCCGTGTATAAAAACAAACACATCTGAGAAGGATAGTGGCTGGGCCCTCTCCGATTTAGGGCACGCTAACAAAGGAGTACATTTCAACACGTGTTTAATGCCTACCATATGCCCAGTTAACAACCAACTAGGAATTATCTGAACAAGCAAGGGACAAAATTTTTCTTTAGTTCTTATTTCTCTCCAGGAACATCACCCAGGAGAATATATGACTTGGTTTCTAAGGTACCAAGAGCCAGTAATTCAAAGGTTTGGAATATACTAGGAAGCAGAGCGTATCACAGAAACAAGCAAAACACAACAAAGAAAGCCCTTAGGCATGCCTTTTGCCTAGGATTCCAACATAGCAGTACTTTTGTATCTTCCTTCTTCGTTTGTTTTCTGCTTTTAAGAAATGTCCAAATAGCTAAAAGAAGATATGAAACCAACATATGTTTAAAGTTATTCCTGTTAGTAAATGCCTGTAAAATAAAATTATTGCTTATGGTAATAAAATTAATAACACATAAAATTTCTAAAACTGAAACAAGATCACGGAGAGACTGAATAGAAATGTTTCTTTTCCAGTTTCTGTGCAAATACGTACACATTTTTTAAAAAGCCTGTGATTAGAGTGTTTCTCCATGATGACAGTAAAGGGATGTGACAAGGTACAAAGAACTCCGGACTGGGAACTAGTAGATCTGTGGTCTAAATGCTACTGTTTGGCCATTAAGTTCTCTTGTGTGCCAGTTTTCTCTTTTGTGAAACAATACATTTGGACTAAAGACATTAAAGGTCCTTCTAGGTTGAAGGTTATTTGAGGTTTATTTTTATTAAAATGAGTACTATTATATGGCATAATATACATTGTATGTGGTAGAATAATTAGATATAAGGAGCTTGCATGTGTGATATCATAATATGAACATCAGAACCCCATGGACTTAAATAAGAAAGAACTTAAAGATGGGGAAACAGTTTCAGAGAAGTAATGGGGTAGATCCTTCAGAGGCCAATAAGAAAAAAAGTTGTTGTTTTGTATTATCCATTGAGATGACTGCTCTGAAAAATCATTTACTTGTGCCACATAGATTGAAATCCAATCCTAGTGCCAAAGGGAGAGAGAGCCATGTACTCACCCTTAACCCTGCCTGTTGTTCAATTTACTGCCCCAGTAACCTAGAAATGATACTTATGAAGTTAATAGCTGCTACAAGTTTAATAAGCAATGAGAAGAAGAGTTAGAAAAACTGACATTCAAAAGTGGTTTGATACCATTTGGGTTCTCAAAATGACATATATGAACATCCCTATATTTGCAACAGATTTTTCTTCTGTATGTTTACCAGATTCTATACTGATGAATCATTTCCTTAGGAATGAAATCATTTAAAATTCCTTGAAGGGTTGGGCAGCTTTTATTTTGGGAAATTTATCCAAAGCCTGCAGCAAGAGAGCCATGCTCATTGAAGGTGCAGGTGGTATTTTGGGAACATGGGTGTAGGTGGAAGACTTAGGATACCTGCCTTCCCCCCCTGCAAGCTTCAGCATGGTGCTGTGCGAGAAGGTCCAGTGGAAGACTGGAAATCCCCATATGCCTAACACTCAGAAATATTCTTTTGGCAGTTAGGTAAGAGTGAAGTCATATTTAAGAAGTATCTTACTCTGAGACTCTATACTATCTCTCTTGTATCAAAACTCCATGAAAGAAAGCCTCTAACTCCAGATGTTAGCCAGTTTTATCTAGTACCATCAGACACATGCGCACAGAGGTGTACTCATACCTTTGTTCTGTTTATCCTTTATTTTTACTGCTCACGCTATTACAGATACCCCCATGTCCCCCTTCCCCTTTTGCCCATACCTTTTTGATGTGCCCTACACACAACAGGATGAAGAGAAGATAATCTAGGTGTGCCCTCCCAGGTGTCTGGCTCTGTGTGAAGTTGGTAACTGCTATCCACCCACCTCCAGAATTTCCCCAGACTTTTGAATTTCAAATTGATTTTTCCATGACTTCATTTTTCATTGAAACATACTGTAGTTGGTCAGAGGCTGCTATATTCTGCCTCTGGACTGTTGGGCATGAGGTGAGAGTCTTCTGGAACGGAAGTGGCAGAGATTGTATTCTGGTGAAGATGAGTTGTTCATTCCAGGGAATCTGGAAAGCTCTTATCTTTCAAACCAAGACTGATGGTGGTGGACAGTTATATCCCCAAGTTTGACATGAGCTTCTAAACTTTTGGATTTATTTGATGTCATTTTTGAAGGATCTCTTATAAGTATTATTTCTTTTTGTTGTATAGATGTATTGTTAAGGAAAAAAATCAGGCTTATAAATTTCCATTATCTTGAAACTGTAAAACACTTAATTTCTAAGCATAAGATGAAACATGCAAATTATTTTATTTTGCATTTTTAATTATTTAAAAACATCATGCGGTAGTTGCATTTTTATTACTTAAAATAATTTTAAAATATGTGTAGAAAATGTCTCACTCCTGCCCCAACCACCTTCACTGGTCCACACTTCTCAACCTTCTCACCCACAGGTGACCATGCTTACTAGTTTTTGTGTACAGTTCTGCTTCTTTGCAGACAAGTAGAAGCAAATACAAAAATATAATTTTTTAATTTTAATTTTCATGTGATAAGAACAATTAACATGAAATCTAACCTCCTAGCAACTTTAAAGTATACAATGCCATATCATACAGAGAATTGCTAGGATTTTGTCACTCACATAAATGAAGCATCATACCCATTGAATAGCAGCCCATTTTCTCATCTCTCCTGTCCCTATCCCTTCACACTTGTCTCGATGGCTGTAATCACAAAAACAAATGACAAGTGTTAGTGAGGATGTGAGGAAATTGGAACCCCTTATTGGTGGGAATGAGAATTGGTATAGACATTATGGAAAACAGTATGGAGGTTTATCAAACATTAAAAATAGAATTCCTGCCCTGGTTGGTGTGACTCAGCGGACTCAGCATTCAGTGGTATGACTCGGCACTGAGCCATACACAGTGTTGACTGGTCTCTGGTTCAATTCCCAGCCAGGGCACATGCCTGGGTTGTGGGCCAGGCCCCCAGTTAGAAGTGTGTGAGGGGCAACCAACCAATAGATGTAGGTCTCACACATCCATGTTTCTCTCCCTCTCTTTCTCCCACCCTTCCCCTCTCTCTCTAAAAATAAATAAATAAATCTTTTAAAAGATAGAATTCCCATGTAATTCAGCAATTCTACTTCTGGATGTTCATCCAAAAGAATTGATATCAGAATCTCAAAGACATATTAGCTCTCTCATGTTCTTTGCAGCATTATTCTCAATATCCAAGAGGTGGGAACAACCTAAATATCCATCAGCAGATGAATGGACAAAGAAAATGTGATGTATACCTACAATGGAAAATTATTCAGCCTTAAAAAATAAAAGCAATCCTGTAATATTTACAACATAAATGAAACTTGAGGACATTATGCTCAGTGAAATAAGCCAGTCTCAAAGGGACAAACACTGCCTGACTCCACATAGGTGCGCTAAGATAAATTCATAGAAAAACTGAGCAGAAAGATGAAGGATTTTACTTCCTACCTTCTTATACAAATGGCAGTGTAAAACATAACTGCACTTCATCTTTCTGTTTTTCACTTAATATATCATGGGTATTTTCCCAAATTGGGGCCTAGAGTGTTTTTTATTCCTTCTTACAATTCTGGAGTAGGTTCAATATAACTATATTCAGCCACTTCACGACAGAGGGATCCTTGGATTATTTCTGTTTATGTGTTGTAAAAATATGCATATATCCAGGTAAATATATAAGATTAATTTTCCTAAGCAGTATTTCTGAGTCAGAGAAGCACATGAATTTCTAATTAGATAAATATTGCCAATCAGTACATTTTGAAGACAGTTTTAAGTATTGGGGATACAAGCTTATACTTCCATCTTTAGCACAGAGTCTAGCAAAAAATAAAATGTGGTCCAGATTATATAATTTACACAGAGCTAATCATCAGAAGTGTTTGAGGGAGTTTTCAAATACAGATTTCTGGTTCACCCTCTGGAAGGTTTGAATTTTGGGGTCTTGCATGGGTCCCCAGAATCTGTACTTAAAACCCTTTCAAAGAAAGGTGATTTTGATCAGGGTGATTTTGAGATCTTAGGCCTTAGGCACTTAGGCTTTTGAGATAACAACCCCCACAATATAAGACAAAATAAAATGACCAACCTTCACTATGTTATTATAACTAAAGGATTTGTATAATTTAGTTTTTGATATTATTAACAATTGTGATTTTATAACTTTAATATTTGGGAACCAATAAATATTTTCTCCCTTATCACATAGTTTAACAAGGTTTTTGAAAGAGTGCAGGTGCTTCCTCAATATGAAACAATTCAGATTCCTCCTAGGAAACCACGGATCCACTCTCATTTGTAGATAGTACCATATTTTGCTGTGTATAATATGCACCCACATTTTTGGCCCAAACTTTCAGGAAAAAAAACCTTTCATTTTATTTTTTTGGTTAAAGATTTTATTTATTTATTTTTAGAGAGAAGGGAAGGAAGGGAGAAAGAGAGGGAGAGAAACATCAATGTGTGGTTGCCTCTCATGTGCCCCCTACTGGGGACCTGGTCTGTGACCCAGGCATGTGCCCTGACTGGGAATCAAACTGACAACCCTTTGGTTCTCAGTCCCACACTCAATCTACTTAGCCACACCAGCCAGGGTTTCACTTAAATTTTTTAATTCAATTTACCTATTTATTTATATTTAGAAACAAAACCAATTATTGATAAATAAACCAATTATTTATCATTACTGCTTTCTAGAGTTACACTTTGAATGCATAAGGATAAATAAAAGAATTAAAAAAACATTTATATAGACACAGATTTAATACTACCCATGTATAATGTGTATCTTTATTTTTCCCTAAGAAATTTAGGCAAAAGCATGCACAGTATACATGGCAAAATACAGTACATTCATGGTTGCAATACTTTAAACTCTGATTTAGCATTTCTCTAAAAAACATGACAGCCAGGATTTCAGATTCATAATTTTATTCACTTTACTTTTTTTGAAACTGTGGGATACAGAAAGTTCCAATGCCTGGTCACTCATTGCCCAGCAAGGGGGCATCTGAGTGGGTCTGGCTGCAGACGATCATGTTCAAGGCATTTAGCATAGATCTCGGGGGAAAGAGTTTTGTCGAATTCCATTACCAGCCCCCAAACGTCTGAAACTTGGTGGTTAGTTGTTTCTAACATGTACGTAAGGTGTCTAAATGGCAATCTGGGTCAAATTTTGTGGGAACTTAATTTTGAAGAAATTTTTACTGTTAATGGCTGGGGTTGGGCTCATCCACTGGAGAGGAAGTCACTGTTGTCTCTGAAAGGACACAGGTTTCCTTTCTGTTTGAGCCAGCCAGGTTTCCTCAGCAAATCTGCTACAGATTTAATACCCAGATTTAGAGCATGTCAGCAAGGAGAGGGGACCACATAAGAGAAGAGGGAGTGGGTCGATGGAATGAACCTCTCTATCCCTGCTCCTCAGTTGTAACAGCTGAGGTACATGCTCTCCTGATGGTACCCTAATTTGTCTGTGCGTAAAAATGACTCAGAATCCATGTGTGACTTTTCTCATATTCTCCCAAATCCTTGTTTAATTTTACAAATATATATATAAAAGTAAGAAGGAGTACCAGTGCCCACATTGTGCTGATACATCCATTAACTATAAGTGATAGCTAATAACTAAAATGCCAGAGAACTCAGCGGAATATTTAGTCTGATTCTCATCTATGTCTTTGTTCTTTTACTTTCTTTTGTAAAGTAAAATTGATTGTACAGATCCATTGTTTGGGCCTCCTGTGGATGCTAACAATAATTATTTAGGAATGCAGAAATCCAAAAATCATATGAAAGAACTTGGATCACAATAATCACAAATTATTGGTTTCCTGTTAAAGGAACCTCACAGAGTATCTGATCTCTGTGACTGCAAGTTACTAGGACAAATAGCAGCTTAGCCTTTGGGCTACTTATATTAACATAGGAAGAAAGTAAGTGATTTTTTTTTTAGGGATTTTTCTATATATGGGTGCATTTATTTTCATAGAACGGATAGCGGGCTTGGAGCTAACAGCAAAGACCCCTGAACACATGGTGAGTTCATAGTACCTTCTTCTATAAAGTATTTCTGAATATAAGCAGCAATTACCCCTCTGTCAGAAATCCTTCTTTCTGGAAAGTTTAAAAGCACCACAGAATTCATAAAATTCTGTTGTTTTTCATCAAGAGTCACTTGTACTTAAAATTATCAATGAATGGCAGAAACTGTTAAAGAGCCTACTATGTGTAAGGCACCAGGACAGTGAGATACAACTTTTGGGAAAAAATCCTTACTGTGTTTCCTTCTTCCTAGTTTCATTTACGTGTAGCGATGCATGATAGACAAGCTGGGCGGACTGCAGAGAGCCAGGTAGGGTTTCCGAGCAGACATGCGGGACGCCCTGGATGGAAACTTTCAAAATTCCATACGGTTTGTTCAGGCAGAACCAACAATGTTAAAATGAACAGTGACAGATCAATTTTTAATGGTAACTCTATTATTTTTCTCTATTATGAATACTACTTTTTAGCCGACCATGAAAATTTTGTTGACATTTGAAAAGCATGTGATTAATTGTAGCAGAACAAGCTTTCTGAGTGCGGCCTCCATTTCGGAAGAGGATGCCAAGCATGAGCTCCGGTTGTACTATTACTGGCACACCGTAGCACTTGCCTTTTAAACGACTCCACGAGATGTTAAGGATCCTAGGTGTGCCCGCGACAAATTGATACACACTGGCGGCACAATGGGCTGGGGGGGTGCCGTTCTGAGAACACAGCAATTCATTCAGCTACGATCTGAGTGCATCTCAGAAACGAGCTGCAACACAGGCCAAAATGGCCAAGTGGTATTTAAAGTCCATAATTTCCAATATTCTCCCAATTTTGCTGAAAGATTATACAAAGCAGTCACTGTGTATAAAGCGCACATGTGAAAAATGTTCGTTTTTTTTAATTTATTTTTTTATTTAATTGTTGTTCAAGTACAGTTTTCTGCCTTCTACTCCCATCCCAGCCAACCCCCAGCCCTCCCCACCTCCCTCCCATTTCCACCCCCCCCCTAGTTTTTGTCCACGTGTCCTTTATACTTGTTCCTATAAATCTTTCCCCTTTTCCCCTGAAATTCCCTCCCCTCTCCCCTCTGGTCATCCTGTTCTCAATTTCAGTGTCTTTGGTTATATTTTGCTTGTTCGTTTTGTTGTTTAGGTTCCTGTTAAAGGTGAGATCATATGGAAAAATGTTAGTTTTAATGCCACACAGCAATGTCATCAGAACTTTCTGTTTTCTGAAAAATGGACATTTAGAACTGTGGCCATAAAGTATGAGACAGGCTTTCATACAATTCAGCTCTCCAGATTAAAGAATTGGGAGGCAATCTCTACATAAAGACGTCGTTGCACTCCAGACATGTAGTCCAACCGCCCCATTTTCCCTGCTATTCTCACCACTTGTAGAGGTTTTCGAATACAATGATTAGCCATGGAACAGAGCACGATGAACCAACCCGCAGGGGGAATCAAAACTTAAACTCATACACTTGTTAGTACCATGTACAAGCCACCAAAGTTAAATGATCTGGAATACATGGGGCTTGCAAAATCCTCTTCTTATTTCAGAAGAGAGAGAGAGAGAGGAAAACTGGGACAATTATTTGATGGAAAAGGAAAACGCTGCAGGAAAAATCAAGTTAGAACCTGGATGAAGACTCAGCCACCTGATTGGCTGACTCTGCTAGGAATACGCAATGTCTCTGAGGCCGCATTTATACCCAAGTCAAATGCATTTACAATAGTTGCTTCTGGTCTGGGCTACAAGAAAGTGTTGTGTATTAAAGAAGTAAGAATAAATGAGATCGTACTGAACATGTAAGGGAAGCCAAGCTAAATGGCACTGTTTTAAGTGAGAAAAAATACCGTTATGGAGATAATATACATAAAGCCCTTTATTTATTTATTTTTTTTGCAGTGATGGGAATTAGATTTTTAGTATATAAGCCTAAGATGTATGTGTGTAAATCCTTTTTCTTTAATCTTCATCTGAGGATATGTTTTCATTGATTTTAGAGGGAGAGGAAAGGAGACAGAGACAGACAGAACCATCAATGTGAGAGAGAAACATCCATAGGCTGCCTCCCATAAGTGTCACACCCAGGGCTTGAACCTGCAACCTAGGTATGTGCCCTGACTGGGAATCGAACCCACAGCCCCTTGGTGCAATGGACAACACTCCAACCAACTAAGCCACCTGGACAGGGCTGTAAATTTTTAAGAACAAACATTTTCTACAGGAAAATGAACCCTCATATTGAAGAAAAAAACAGCATGGTTCAATACAGGTTTGGGCCTGGTGTTGTTTCGGCATCAGTATGTCCTAATTCTACAAAGGCATTTAAAAAACGTATTTCCATTGGCTGTCGAAGAGGAACTGTCACCCTTCTAGTATTCAAATCCCCCCTCAGTCATTAAGGGAAATCCTAAGAAAAACAGGTTTTGCAGAAAAAAAAGAAAAAGAAAGAAGTTATTTCAATTTACATGTTTTATTACAAAACCATGTTTGTGTTTATGAATTGTTATTTGTATTGTGTGGGCATTTACTTTTACTGTTCTATAAGTGAGAGCTTACACATTTGTATTTATCTTCCTGTAGTGAATGGGCTTTGAAATGGTGAGAATGACCACAGCTCAGTGACTGGATGCTGAATAAAACAGAATGAACACAACTTAGAGAGTCAAGGTATTATGGTTTTACGTACATTACCATACATATGTCAACTATTTCATATACATTAAAATTTTATATTTCTTATAAACAACTGGAAAGCAACCTCCTGTGTTCATTTAATATGTTGCCTCTGTAAGAAACAGCTGAAATTAGGAGAGGTTGAATTAATCTTCCCTCTTGAAGTCTGCCTGTGCATCGCGTGGCTTTTGACTCTGCGCGGGAAGATGGCTTTCCTTTTGCTCTGGGGGTGGCAAAGACTGACTTTTGTCTTTGGTGTTCCTTACTCCCTGCAGTGTGCCTCCCTGGAGACGCGTTTCGCATTACATTTTTGAACCTACAGCATTAGAACCTTCATGAATGCTGGGAAATCCTGTACCATTATTTCTCTTAACATTGCTCATGCAGGCAGGGTTTCTTCCCCTGCTGTGTATTGTAATATGATATTGAGAGTTCCTTAGTGGGACTTAGATCGATCTCTCTCTCTCTCTCTCTCTCTTTCTCTCTCTCTCCACCCCCATTCTCCCTCCTTCCCTCCTGTCATATCTCCCCTTCCTTGTGGGCTGATTTGTGGGAAAATGACAATTTTGTGTTCACTGCCAGGACACACTGTAGTGACACTGTACCAGTAGCCACTGACCCTGCCCGATAACTGTTTTCCATACAATTAGTTTTTGTTTGGGAGGTTCCTGCAATATAAAAATAATGCCAATTTAAACTTCAAATCTGTGAAATTCTTAGGAGTGGTGGTACAGTTTTGTCAGAGGAGTTTTTTGCTGTTGTTGTTTGTTTGCTTATTTCAGCCAGAACCATGGCAACTATAGGCAAGCACACTTAAGTTTTTTTTTTTTCCTCAGCTCCTGAAATTGCTACCCTTCAAGGATCCCAACTTTTTGTACAGGTCTTAGTTCTAATTGATTGCCTTGCACTGTCTCTGACTGGACACAAGAACTCAAGTTCTAAGTTACTGGGTCTGAGAAACACCTCTCCAGGCTTCTGAACCCTCACAAGGTTCTCAATTTCCAATTTATGTCTTTCACTAGACAATGTTTTTCTATATTTTACCCTTCAAGCTGAGCCCCTTAAAAAAGTTAAAAGCAATTTTGTCATCCCGTTGATACAGAATTTATGGATGATTATATTAGGGACTATTTTGGATTATTGTACATTACCATTTTGCCTATATATGTGTGATTTTTATAGCTCAACATACTTGCTTTTGACTCTCTGGCAATAATTAAAGGTCTCCCTCCATGAAAAAACCCTCCAAATTTGTTGTGAGGATGAATGCACATTCCCCAAGATGATTTGACAACATTTCGGAAGCAAAATCCTAGGACCCATCTAGTTCATTGCCAGAGAGAGACCTTGGGTGGGCTTAGTTACCTCCATGCCTAAATTAGGCCAACCTGATATTCTCTTCCCGGTTCAAACTTTCAGACTATTGTTATTTTTCTCTCCCTAGAAGGTCAGGCTGCCATGCTCTGCTCTTGTCCCTGCGCTTTTCACACATCCTGTCCCTGGAGAAACGTGAGAGGCAGTCTGGAAAAACATCAGTGCTGTGTGTGTGTCTGAGCCTGCTTACACAGGATGCCAACAGATGGCAATATTTTATCATTATTACACAATCCAGAGACCCTGCATCTGTGGCCTCGGGGGGCAGGAGGAGTCGGCTCTTTGGTGTGACACATGTCACCGAAGCTTCACCCCCCATTAACTGTGCTGTTGTTTGTGATTGTTAAGCTGCGTGTCTCGCCGTGTGTCACATTCTTGACTTGTACAAGGGTCCATTAGTAAGTAGCATCTGAGTACCGTGAGCCATAGAAGGCCCCATTCTTGGAAAAATAAACACTGCACATTCGGCTGAGATTAGAGCCACTGGCTGGTGGTGAACTGGATGGTGTTTCATGTAAAAGGCTGCTTCTGTGATTCATCAAGGCCTTCCCTCCCCCCATCAATACACAAGAAATTCACATAACTGCCACATAGCCCTTCCCATTCACAAACACGAGTGGGCGCCCTCATTTTCTCTGGTGCTCGGCAGGGCCGGGTCATGACCGGGAAAGATGAGGGTGAGAGGGGAACATGGGAGCTGGGAATTTCCAAACTAGCAGAAGCCCTTATGAAACCCACTTGGTGATTTCAAGGAAAATATGTTTTTGATTTTTAGGTCTATTTTCCAGAGACGTTTTCCTTATCATCACTTCCTTCCTGTCATTCTTTTTATCTGTCAATCACGTGCCCTTCCTTTTTCTTTCATCTTTCATGACTTCCGTTTTCTTTTCTTTCTTTCGTCGCTACATTTTTGGTCTTTCCATATCACCCTTTGTGAGGTTCTCTTTTTCTTCCCAACGTCCGTGTGCAAACTGTGACCCACAGGACTCCAGCCCCGGAAAGGCTTTCTGGGGCCTCGGAGGTGGTGCCAAGGGCACTGGTGCCCCTTGCGGGCACCACCTCCCCAAGGAGCTGAATTTAAAAAGAGTTCCCTTCAGCTACCACCTAACCTTACCACTGCCAGCGTTACAATTGCAAGCCATCAGATGGTTAAAAACTGGCCTGAGACTAAAGAAAGTCAGTTCCAGGCTGGGTTTAGGGAAAGTTTTGGGGTTTCTCTGGGTACATGCAACTTCTGTGGCTGTATTTCAATCCTTGATCTCCTCAGCAATCTGCCATATTCGCTATTTGTGTTTCTCTTTCTAACTTTTTTTGGAATCTGGAATTCTGGCATTTCTGGCAGGAAGGAAGGAGCCGGAGGGCTCCAGGCACTTCTGGGAGGCATGAGGGTGAGGGGCCCCGAACATCTTCACAGACCATCTACCCCACTCTACCCAGGTCATGACCATGTAAGCAAACAACCAAGGGTCAGAGGGGAGAAAACAGATGGGGACCCCAGGCTCCCAGATCCCACACCTCCTCTCAAAACCCGTTTCAGAAAGTGGTTTTCTGTGAAAGCAGATTTCCGAGGGCAGTGCTTTCATAAACACTCATTTCTTTGGCCTGAGAGCAGTGCATTGGGGGAAGCGTTTGCCATCAAACAAGGTTTTATTGCACATCCCCCTTGTTGTTGTTATAATTCATGCTGATATAAACCATGCTCCATAAAATGCCCCAATACACGTCCACTGGGCAACACCACAGGGCGGGCTCGAGCTGAAGCTCCTCAGGCAATAAACCGAGACCGTCAGGACCCCGGCTGCCATTTATTTCCCCCGTAATGTGCTTTCTCTCTTTCTCTCTCTAGGCAGATTTTCCTCGTGTTGAAAGGGAACCTCTGGTCAAAAGTCAGCCACAAAGTTGTAGAAAGCTTTGATAGTCAGTGAAGTGAATCATGACTGCACATGGCAGCGACCGGCACCAATGGGGCCTCTTGCTGGGTGGACCTCCCTCTAAGAGCGACTTCTGGTCATCAGTCACAGGGGCCCCCAACGAGGTGTACATAGCCAATGGCTTCACCAGCTCCACGGTGCCTGGGTCCCAAGTTGCCCTTTTCCACAGGTATTGCTAAAGCAAATAGCAGACGGTATTTACTGGGTGTGATGCTTTCAATCACATTAATCTAGCCAGTAAAAAAATTTATGACCAATAAAAATTCCACCATGACATGGCTGATTGGAGGGGAGGCTGCATGATGGAAATTCAAGCCACACCCCTGCCCCGAGCTAGACTGTCACAAACCTTGGAAGGAAGCAGGAGTCAGGATGGAGAAAGACAGAAAAATCTCTGGGGTTGTTAAAACTAACTCAAGGGTAGATGGATAAAACTCTTAAATCATTTAATAAGTCCAAACTCTCGGAGTTTGGAGCGTGAGTGACTGAACACCTACTTTGAAAAGCTACCTGGGGACAATATAGACAGAGTCCTGCTTCCATTAGGAAATCTCCCTGGACTCCTTCTAGTCCTACGTTTACATGATTATTTTTTTGCTCATAATAAAAATAAATATTTTTCAGTGCACTACATGGAAATGAGTGAGAAGGAGGTGTGGGTGGGGACTCTTTCTCTGGTTTGGAGCCCACGGGGAATGGAGCTCCACGTGGCTGCCTTTCTCCTGGCTGATCGGTGTACGGTTTACACAGATCCAGAGGAGCAATGACTAAGCTCCATTAACATCCGTGAGTCATGCCTTCTTTTCCCAACCCGTGGTGACCATCCTCAGCCTGCACGGTTTCAAGCACGCTCTCCAAATCCTACTGTTAGTGGCTTCTTCCTTGAGTGGGCAGTTGATCCAATTATTTGTTAATGATTCCAGACCACACGTGGCAACGAGGATGTTATTTCAATGAATTTATATTGGAAGTCCTGCCACTGGGAGTGAGTACCCGATTAGTTAATCGTGACTAATGTTTCAAGTAGTTTATCCAATGTCCATATCCATTTTTTTCTTAGCAATAGAACCCCATATTTAATCTGCATGGCAATGTGCCCATCTTTAAAGACTTTACTTGCAAAATCCCTTGTTGCTAAGAGTGGTCGATAAGATGTAATTTGAAGTGTGTGTGTGAGACTTTTGAGAAAGCCCCGTAAGAGGGGTCAGATACTTGGCATTTGCCTTTTCACCCTTTTCAAACTTCCTTCTGTTTCCTGCTTAGACTGAACACCCAACAGCTAGATCCCCAGTAGTCCAATCATCTTGGAGAATGAAATAAACGTAAGGAAGGAGGCCTTATGCTTTAAGAGATAGAGGAATGGGCAGAAGAGGAGAAAGGGATGAAGAAGTACAACCTTCTCCTTGTAAGTAATGGGAATATAATGCACAGCATAGCAAATATAGTTATTAATAATGAATAGCATAATAACTATGTACAGTGACAGATGGTTGCTAGGCTTACTGTGGAGAGCACATTGTAAGGTACATAAATGTTGAATCACTATAATGCACATGTAGAACTTACATAATATTGTACCTCAACTATAATTAAAAATTTAAGAAATAAAACAAAAAATTTTTAAAAGTGGGAATCGAGAAAGAAAAGGGGAGGAACCTGAGACTCTAATGGCTTGATCATACAATCTGAAATCTAGAAATCTTGATTGCCTACCTCCCAGCTGCTTTATTCTGAGAGAGAATAAAAGAAAATCAAAAAATCTTGTGTTATTTAAGTCACTATTATTCCAATTGCAACACTAGATTTCTAATGAAAAGCAAAGCCCTCAAGATCTCCAGAAGGAACCTTTTTATAGTTCCTTGGCTCTCAACAAGTGATCATTCAAATCTCCCAAACAGATTGACAATCTCATTTTAATTTTTGTCTGGTGATAGACAACTTCCTCCAAAAGCATCACATTATACACAACCTCTTACATCTAAGATACACTTTAAAGTGTTTGCTGAGACATGACTGGCAACATGAAGTACTGAACAGGTCATAGGTTTTATAGCTGGAAATACCGTACCTTTGAATTTGAGCTATCTCACTTAATATTTGTGACCATCAATATTTGTGACTATAAAATGAGTAAGACAAGATCAACCTGTTAAAACTATTGAGAAGATGGCGAAGCATATATTTAAAGTAGGCATAACATAGCAGATGCATGAGAAATTCCGTTTTCTGCCTTCCACTTAGTTTGAAATTCTATACTCTGAGTGTACTGATTTATGTTCTTTTAATTCATCCTTGGAGACAAATACAACATTCCTTCCACCAGCAAACATATCACCAATCAGTATATTGTTGGTTGATACACAGCTCATCCCTATTTCTCTAGTTATATATGCAGTCTGTCCAGGAAAAGTGCAACCATTGTTAACATGACGAGAATGATTTGTGTGACATCAATGTAAACTGGCAGCCAAGGAGAGTGGACTGGAATGTGCATGTGTGGAAAATGACAACTGCACTCTACTAGTCAGTGGGAGTAGTAGATACCATTGAGTGAGCATGTGTACTTTGTGACTGTCACATTCAAAATGACTGAGTGAATACAGCAATGAATCTGCATCAAACTTTTTGTTAAGCTTGAACATTCCTTCATAGAAACTATTCAGATGATTCAGAAGGCCACGGCTATGGGCAATTGGTGATTGGCAGCTTCATCATGACAACACACTTCCTCATGTATCACATCTGGTACAGAGGTTTTTGGCAAAACATCAAATCACCCAGGTGACTCAGCCTCCCTACAGCCCAGATTTGGTGCCCTGTGTCTTCTGGCTTTTCCCAAAACTGAAATCACCTTTGAGAGAAGAGATTTCAGATCATCAATGAGATTCAGGAAATTATGACAAGACAGCTAATAGCAAGTAGGAGAAATGTGTGAGGTCCTGAGGTGCCTACTTTGAAAGGGAGTGAGGCATCATTGTCCTACGTGCAATGTTTCTTGTATCTTGTATCTTCTTCAATACATGTCTGTTTTCCATAGTATGTGGCTGGATACTTTCTGGAAAGGCCTCCTACAACCCTATTTCCCTCTCAAAGCCCTACCCTCTGCATCAGTATTGAACAGAGACATCAGCATATTAAAATTAAAAAGCAAGAAACAAACAAAAAAAAAACATTTTATCACCTTACTTTTATTTTATGGATATATAATTTATTAAATAAAAGGACAGGCAAAAGGGATAGGCTACGATGAGTCAATTCATTCTAATTCTAATAGCTGACTTTCTGTAACACACATTGTTCTCGGGTGAGCTCTGGCATCCCTAAAGGCCAAGGCACATGTTTGCCTCTGCTCATTTTAATGGCAGTGCCACAATATACAAAAATTATCAAGGGTCCATTGAAATCTCTCTGAAATCACATGCTGTTAATAAATTCAATGGCACTCGATTCCTGTTATTCAAATAAAGAGCAAAACCCTGTACACAGTGGTGAAGGGTGAGAAGGCAGATTCAGATAAACCATATGTGCATCTACGTGCCCCTGGATAAATTAGTTGACCTCTATTAATTAATGAATGTATTTATTAACCAATGATAGATGCCTCATGAGGTTGTTGTGAGGATTACATGAGAGGATGCATGTAGAGAATATAGCATATGGCCTGACATATAGTGATCACTCCAGTTTTGGTCTTTATGGCCATCATCAGGATGTTCCTTGTTTTAGGGCTTATCATTGCTATGAACTTTCACCCATCCCCTCCCTGACTTCACATCAAGAGTTTTACTTCTAGCATTTATTTATTTTTATCTGTTCATGTTTTATTTTAATTGTTGTTCAAGTACAGTTTTCTGCTTTTTACTCCTATCCCAGCCCACCCTCCAGCCCTCCCACCTCCCTCCTGTTTCCACCCCCTCTTGTTTTTGTCCATGTGTCCTTTATACTTCTTCCTGCAAACCCTTCCCCTTTTCCCCTGAAATTTCCTCTGGTATTTAAGAGAAGACCACATCAAAGTCTTCTGCTTCTCTCTCTAGCAACTTCAAAATTATTTCTTTTAGTAAGAGATAAGACAAACTGGGGTTAATGAGAAATCTATGTAGGTCTCTTTAAATAGAATTTATAAAATGCTATTTTCAGTATACTTAGGCATAATTTTATAGAAGGGTAGATAGTAAACAGACTTAGAGTTGAAACCAAATCCCACTTTTAAGCTGCCATATAACTTGAGCTAGTCAACGAACTTCTCCAAGTGTCAGCTAGAATGCCTGTCTCCCATGTTCTTAGAAAAAACTGCATTAATTTACGTATGAAAACTATGTAAAAACCTGTAATATGGCAGCTGCCCAAGAGACATTTGCTTTCTTTCTACTGTGATGTTTTTTTTCCATGTCCTTGTCCACCAACAAGGTGTTTGTATCTAACAGGAAGAATTAAAAGATCTTTCTGATGAGGAAGTCAAGAATCCAGTGGGTTAAGAGGGCAGAAGGAGGAGGAGATGAAGGAGGAGGAGGACGAGAAGGAGGAGGAAGGTAGCCAAGACACAATGCAAACACAAACACTGATGTATCTGCTTTGTTTATACTACTGTGCCAGTCTGAATGCTAATCTCAGCCTGGCACCTTGCTGCTGTCTGGAAGCGGTGCTTGAGAAACCACACCCAGGCCTGGGATTCCATCACAAACTACCACCTCTTCAAATAACACTCCCTATCCCCTTCACCTTTGCATTTCTTCAAACTCTGACATAGGAAATCATCAGGGACAACACCCCAAATTAACCAAAATAGTCTCTAATAAAGGTTTTCAACCCTATTATTTGGGACATTTACAATCAAGATACTCCACCACCATAGCATCCAAGGTAATTTTGCAAGTATTTATATGCTGTATTTCAAGAAAGAAACAACAAAAAAAATGGCTCTACATGGGAGATTTCATTTTCCTTTGGAATACAGTAGAAAGGGCTGCTAGCTCAGTCATCACAGAAGAAGGCACCTCCCTAAGGAAGGTAAACGGGATACGAATTTATTGCTTACTGGCTGCACTCCAAAGTCGAGAGGAAAGAAGTGGTCCTGATTGGTGCTCACACTTCCAACCACCCCACTGATTACCTGACTTCCAAACCCTAAAGGCAATTCTGAGCTTGGAATTAAAGCTTTGCTTTAGAACCCTCACATCACTTTTTGGGTGCTGCCTGGAATTGAGTGGCCCGTTAAGAAGGAGGAAATTGCCTAAATCCATTTCTGGAATGAAGGCTCAAGATACACATGCTCGTTAGGACTTAAGACAATTGCCTTATTATCACCATCTAAGAATGTTAAATCAACTCCAATTATTGAGTGATGACAAGGGTGGTCCATTCAATTCTCAGCAATTTAGAGGAACACAAAGGATTTTTTTTTCTCTAGCATAGCTTTGGCCAGTACCTCAGTCTCCACATGTCCAGTGTAGCCAGAGACACGCACGACACACACACATACAATTTTGGTATTGGTAACTTAGTCAAGTTTTCCTGGAAACTGCCATTCTCCAAAGACAAGTTTGTGCTGTTGGAGAGACAAGAAGATTCTGATTCCGGGAGATAAGGGTCCTTTTTAGAGGGCACAGAACAATCTACAGCACAAACGATCATGCTATTTATTAGGAGGCAGGACACAAATATCATTTGGGCTAGCAAGGGCTGTCAAGCCACTGCCGGAGTCTCCAACTCACCTGAAGTTCTCATCACCACCGCACTGGCACGGCAGGTCATTTTCTGTGCATCTTTCCAAGTTCAACGGGAAGCTGGAAGCTAAACATCTACCATGATTCCAGGATGTTTTCATGGTTTGAGGGCACAAAAACGGCCACATATCCCCTGACTTCCACCTGAAGTCGAGGCTTGGCCTACATGTACTCAAAGGTTTGTAAACTTCAGCAAAATGCTAGACTTCCCTGCCCTTGGCCTTGGGCTGGCAGCAGAGGTTTCTCGCGGATGTGGTAGTCATACCCGGAGGGGTGGTTTCCCTCTTCAAAAAGGTTCTAGATTGCCAATGCTTTCCAAATCAGCAGTGAAGAAGAGAACTAAGGTGCAGCGAAAGGAAAGAAATGGCAGTTGTGAGATTGCAAAAACTAAATTCTGATTCCTAATTATATGATTTTGCCTTTATGGAAACACAAATTTCTGAAAGTCTGGGTTAAGACTCATTCATAACTCCAACTCATCGATACTCTAAGAGCTCTGAGATTTTCTGCAAATAATAGCAGTTGATTTTGCCACAGTCAGTCTTGGGCAGAGTGCCAGGGAGCTGAGTAGAAGGTTATTGGCCATCTTTTTTATTATTGGACTTCAATGAATCCCTCAAAGTGCTGACTTCTGGGTAAGCAGCATGATGGGATGTGCCAAGGAAGGGCATTGGTTTGGAAAAGCTTAAATGACTTCTTAAAGGCTATAACAGCGCCTATGGTCACTTCTTTACTCTTATGAACACTAAAGAAGATCTTGTTAGCTTAAGCACAGGGGTTAAAGGGGAAAAACAGGGTAAAGTAGAAGTGCTCCCCACTTTGTTGACCTTTTCCACCAAAATGATTGAATAAGTTTCTACTTTATCTCGGAGTCTATATCGTCCATAACAGTAAAGACATATTATTCTTAATAGTTATCAGGGTGTTTGCCAATAATTTATAGTAATCTATTCTAGAGTAGAAGGTTATGAAATGTGTGGATGATGAGGATTACATGGATGGTTGAGTTGCCAGATAAATGCAGGTTTCCTCTATTCGTATTTGCTAAATCTGACCACTGTAGGTATGAAGTAGTTAGGAGCTATTTGAAGCAGCAATTGAAAAGAGAAGGGCTGACCCCCCAAAAAAGTTGGACTGAATCCCAAAGCTTTTTTGTTAGTTTTAACTTGTATATATTCTTTGCTTCTCCCAAATTCCTCATCCCCTTCTTGGGTCCATAATAGACTCCCTAAAAACGCTAATTGATTTATTCATTGATAGATAAAAGAAAAAGGCCAGGACTAAGCCAAAGTAAATAAGGCTTCTGGTTTGAATGCCTTATTTCATGGGCCAGCTTTGGGCATGCATTTCACCATTTGGAACACATACTTGTGAAATTGCAAAATATAATGCATTTTAAAACTCAGGTACCTTTTAAAAGTCCCACTCTGCTAACTCTCAGGTTATTATTCATGCTTATATCTTAATGGAGTCCACAAATCAATTTTTCATTTTTTCTAGGTGAATATGGCTGATACTTACAAATGAGTATCATTTACTCCCACCCCCATAACTCCTTATGGAGCCAAAGCCCGAAGCTATAAATACAGAACACCACTGTGGGCACCCTCCTTCTCCCTCCTTTTTCTCCCCAGCATGTAATGGATTTCTCTTTTCACAGTGTTAAAAGGATCAGTAAATCATTGGGTCACCTATTGATATGAAAGCCTTTACATTTAAAATCATTATTGTTTTAGCAAATTGCAGAATAAAAATACAAAAGAGCAAATAAATCAAGCAAAACTTGTAACAGGTTTTTACAAAGTATGGGTGGAGTGGAAAAAGTGAGCTTGGCTTAATTAACCACACTTAGTCATGAGATGCAGGAAGCAGAGGTTTTAAAAAGTCCAATTGGAGCTGTGCTTTACACACACACACACACACACACACACACACACACACTTTCTAAGGTGTTAATTTCCATCACATCATTCTGTGCTGCATTACCATGAAGAAACTGCTGAATCTTGACCGTGGTGTAAAATATTAAAATCACACTCCCCTGGAAGGCCCAACTGCCATGAAATATTTCCCTTGCGCAGTCACAGAGGAGGATCTCTGTACAGGTAAGAGATGCTGAAGATCTAGGCACATATTGCCTGGGGAAAGAAGGGCATGTTTATCTGATAAGTCTGGATTTCCTTTATATCAGTAGCATCTCATTTTACCTCTGCTTGTTGACTCAGACCATTACCTGTGGTTTAAATACCCTAATCCCTACAATCTCCGATGTTTCTAAACTCCAGCCATTCCAACATTATGACTCAGGTTAATCCTCCCATCTCTTATGCCCCTTCCCTAGTTAGTTACCACACTTACAAATGATACTGCACACTTAGTTCTGTACTTTAACACCTGATTATCAAATACTTTGTATTAATTTATCTTTTCTTTTGCATGTACCTCATTCTCCAAGTTCCCTGGATACTCGTACCCTAAGGTCTTCTATATCTCTGGGGTATTTGGGGACTAGTAATCATCCACGAAGTGGAATAGAGACCATACTTGCAGAACGATCCAACATGCCACATTCCTTAGTGAACCTAAGGTTATTATTTCAATCAATCTTATTTTAAAGAAACCAGTCACAGGCTGGAATGACCGGTCAATGATGAACCACCTAGACAACCATGGCCCTCAAAGGTTCTAACAAAGCTGAATTTCCTGTAAGAAATGGAAGGGTATGTGGTTCAGGAGGATTTTTTTTCTCTAAAGGAAGCAATCTCTGTGGGGCTTGGCAATAGATCTCTCGGCCCCAGCGCCCCAAGTCAGAGCCCGGCCCCCCAGCAGGACAAATTCAGATGCAGCTCCAGCCCTCCCAGATCCAGCCTGAGGGTCTTCGGAATGCACTGCTGCAAGTTCTCTGTTGAAGGTCGAAGGACACAGGTCCACAGGAGCTACCTTAAGTATTAAGTGCCACCGCCACTTCAGCAAGAGCTTCCTGCGGTAGCGGGGAGCCAGCCTGTTCCTGTCCTGGGGAAATACTTTCAGGTTGTAACGATGTGAGGAACAGATAAGTTTGCTGGCGTCTATCAATTCAGTGCCAGAGAGAGCCCTTTGTGTCAGATAGTGTCAGCAGCACCAGAAACAAATTTCCGAAGTCAAATATTTGCTTTCTTAGTTCTATACCTTCTTTCTTTTTAAAAATTCCACAAAGTTTCTTAATTGGACACTGCTCCAACACGCCGTAGCCAAAACCACATTGCCATGGCAACCACCTCTCTTCCTTTACCTTTCCATCTTGATTCCTTATTCCTACGGATCCTCAGGCCACCTTTCCCTCCTGACAGTCACTACTACGGTGACCTATGCCTAACCCAGCCTCCACGTTTCCGATCCACCCACCCCAAACCCCTGCTCGTGGAGCAGCAGCAATGGCTTTGACCTTCCATTTCTGAGCCTGTCAGAAGGACACTGGGATAATGGGTATCCGAAAGCAGAAAAAAAAAAAAAAGGTAAGAATAGTTTCAGTGATTGGGAAATTGTGAGTAATGTTTTCCCAAGTGTATTCCGCTGCCGGACAAGAGCGTGATTTTAGAGGATTGGTGTGAGAATGACAGGGGCAGTGATGAAAACAAACCCAGCCCTTTTAGATTTGCCCTGTGTTGGTCAAGTGGGGTTTTTGTCCTTACCATGCCCAGAAAACCATGATGTCTGTTAAACTGGCTGCAGGTGGACGTTTCAACAAGAAGACCGTCTTTTTCCAAGTAGAATTCTTGTTAACCAAGGAATCGCATTCCAAGGTAAATGGTCAAACCACATAAAAACTAGTCAACCTTCAAGAATAGATGAGGAGGAGTCATCTAGCACGGACTTTGGGATGACGGAGATGACATAATAAACAAACACAAATAAGTTTAACTTTTATAGTCTGACGTAGTGTCTATTCTCCCAGGAGTTCCTGGGCAAATCTCAAACAACATGAGTAAGATATTAAGAACATCGAAAACAGTAGTTGTAAAATCTGAATGTAAAAAAAAGGTCTTTCTAGTTCAAGTCCCTAGGGCCCTCTTAGACAAATACATTTCATTGTCCTTTCATATAAATTTCTCTACAAAAGAGAAAAAAACATACAAATTGTGAAAATCCATTGCATCATCTACAGTTTAAACAAAAATCTAATGCTGAAAATGAGGCCACAGGGTCAGAGTAGACAAAGTTAATAATTCAGAGGATTTATCATGTTTATAGTCTACTGGCACACAAATATCTTTCCATCCAAATCCTATAAAATCAGGGTCACAGATACAGGCCATCCCCAAATATTATTTTTTCTGTTCTCTTAATTTAAAAAAATTATGACTTTAATCACACATTTTAAGTTTTCTTATGTTCAACTAATTTTAAGACCAGAGTCTATGAGATACAGATTCTGAACTATCTGAACTTATGATTATTCACTATATAGAGTTTGGATAATTTTTCTAACATGTACCAAATACAAATATATTTTATAATGAATATACATCCAATGTTAAAAACAACTGTAAAAAAATTTGAAGGAGAGAAAAGTTGAAACACGAGTAAAATTTTAGATAAACAATAAGACAAAAAAAAATTGACCATCTGCATTTGTTAAAGGAAATTGTATTTCAAAAAAACAGATAAAGATCTGAAGGATAAAAGGATAATAGGATAACATAGACCCCAAACTCAGACTTAGTATTTACATTTCAAAAGAAAAAGCACTACAATAATATTAAAAGAGATTTAACTGAGAACTTTCAACTACAAATAAAAGATTATATCAATTAGCAGAGTCTTCTTGATGTTAATTATGCATTGGTATTTTATTATTATTATTTTTTAATTTAACTATTTATTTAATCTGTTTTAAACAGAGAAACTACATAAGGGTGGCACTTTTTCAAAAGTAAAAGTGAAAAATAACCTGTGAAATTGTCATAGTCCCATTCTAGCAGAGAGACAAATGGAAAATTCAAATATGTGAGGAAATCTAATTTCATAAAAAGTTAGTGTCAAATAGAAGGTTGTGAAAGGTAAGGCCAGTTAAAGTTAAAAGCAAAACAATCTTTCATTAAACCTGCAACTTCAATTTTGATTGAAAATACAGGTTTTTTTCTATTGTGTATTCAGAGTCTAGGAAAAACTAGCCTTAACATTTTGCTTTTCTTTCTATATACCCATAGAAATAAGCTATTAAGCCCAAGTGAGTTATTCTTTTTTTTTCTTTCAGTGCATTTCAATATAATTTTTTTAAGATTTAATGAAAGAGCTGTACAATTCATAGCCCACCCTTTTTCAAGACTGTCTGGCCAAATACAGCTGTAAATTATAAAATAATGCCCTGCATTCAGAACACACTTCACACATAAATATAAAAAAATATAACCACCAATCAAATGAGTCTTCCAGATCAGTTGGTTAAACCATCAAATACATCTAAATGCGTCCTTAAGAAGCATCCTCCAATGTTAAAAACTGTATAGATTTTACCCTAAGTATCCCTCTTTTACATCATATAGTAGCCAGTACTCATATTCCAGAGAAAGGCTGCTAAATTAAAAATAACAAATTATAAATGCAATAGATATTTTTTCTCTCGCCCAGCCCTTTTACTAGTCCAAAAAGCCACTGTGTCCACAGAAAGCCACGGCACCCCCTGTTCGTGACACAACCTCTTCCTTAGGACTGGTGCCGCGGAAAAATGAGAAGGTCCAGAACTCCCCCACCGGCATCATTTTCTGAAATGGAGATGGAAGTTTATTGAATATATTCAGGAAAAAAAAAATAAGAGCTTAATTTTAAAAGACTAAAAGACCAGATCAGAGAAGGTTTCCATTTAGCATTCTCTGGCCTTTCTGTTAGATGGGCTTATGTCCTGGTCTCTACAGAACAGTCCCCACTGATGCCTGTTATCCCAGCGTAAGTATTAACAGTGATGCCTTCACTCCCAAAGTGTCTCAGGTTGGGTAGGAAATGACAGTCACCCACCTTTAAGCTACATGCGATGTGGGGGGTAAAAATTCACAAGATTGGTTCTTTTATTTGTACAAACCAAATACTGAATGAACGATGAGAATTATTAAATTTGATTCTAATTTGGCATAATGTGTATGTGAGTGTGTATAGAGATGCACACACATCCAATCCATAGCTTGTAAGATAAATATATTTAAATAAGAAGAAATGGAATTAATTCTGCCACAATCACATTGCTAGTCATGGGTAGATTTCCTTAAAGAGTTATTTTGGGGCACTATATACATATTTCAAAAATGTCATTTCTAACACAATTCTTGGTTCATCAACTCTTGGCTAAGATAATGAAGAAAGTTTCATCACTTGATTCTTAGTTTCAATCAGAAACTGTATTACCAGACTCAATACCAACTTTAAGTCCAAATAACTTTTACTTGGTTTAAGAAAACATATACACTCAAAGCACACACATTTTTATTATGCCGAAACATTATTTGTTTACTATTTCTTATCTTTGACCTTCTTTGGTACTTAAGGACAATAACTGTCCTTTATTCATCAGTGTGTTCCTAACAATCTAGCAGAGGACTTAAGATGTTTTAGGCACTTAGTGAACATTCATTGAATCATATGAGTGAATGTGTGAGTTCTGAGGCCAATTCCATAAGTAGAGTTTGCTAATTGTTTTGAACAGAATAACACTAACGTTCTTATGTAACTCCTGGTATAATTATTTTTAAGTGGTATAATGCCCAAACTTACTTAACAAATCTAAACCTGAGCCCAAACTGAGGCAGGACAGAAAGAAGTCAGGGAAACCTCCTGAGGAGTGGAGTGAGGGAGCAGAGGTGGACATCACAGGCCAGTGGGCCACCAGACCCTCTCCCCAGAGCCCCCACCTTCATGCATGATCCAAGGGAAACAGTTTCTGGCAGGAGACTCTGCAGTGGTCCCGGAAGTCAGTAACAGCAAAGACTGGCTAGAACCAGATCCATCCAAGATGGAGGAAAAACTGAACACAGAATAACCCCACAGCCCATTATGCCATCACCACAATGAAAACTGACACTGTGAGGAGAAGGGGTCCCAGAGGGGGATTAATGCCATGACACATCCCCAACAGGACTCTGTTAGAAGCAAGACCTTCTTCCAATCACAAGGTGGAGACAGAATTTGGTGGCCCAGAGTTCAGGAAACCTCCACCCTAGGAAACACATAAAATTCCAAAACTGACTGACCCGACATGCAGCTCACCTGCAAATTTGCCTGCATCCACTCAGAAGTGTCTGAGTGTCCTTTTGCTACTGTCATGGCGGTGCCCTGTGATACTCGCCACCAGGGGAGCAGCAGGCCACGGCAGCTCACCCCGGGCTCACCTCCTGATCCTGTCTCCAGAAACCCGTGTCCTAGCCTCTTCCTCTACCTAAATACAATGTGCTTTTGCTTTCACTCTGATTTGCTCTTGAATTCTTTCCTGTGCAAGTCAAGAGCCTGGAGGTCTTGGACTACGATGGGGCAGGGCCAGCCCCCAGCTCAGAACTGGGCCAGTGACAAAATGCACTCCCTGTCATACATGATTCATGTTCATTCCAGAAATTGATCTGAGTTCATTGGGAATGCAGAGGGGTACACTGTAGACCTTTGCTCCATAAAACTTTGTCCATAGCTGAGCAGATTCAATGTGACCTGTGTGCTTCTTAGAAATGTGCCCCCCCAGACCTACTGAATCAAAATCGCCACATTATCAAGATTTCCAGGTAATCCCTGCGCACATAAAACTTTAGAAGCACTAAATATGCAATGTTTAAAGTCTGAGCATTTATAATATGCAAGTCAAGACTCCGTGAAAGACAGAGGATGAGGGCGAAAAGGACTAGAATAAGGGAGGTGAATATGACAAAACGACACTTCTGTTTCTGAGGATTGTACAGTCTACTGCAGTGATTTTCAATCAGTGTGCCATGAGAATTTTTAAAACATGCAATTCCTGACTATTTAGTCAGGGGTACTGACTTCTTCTTCCTGAGATTGTCAAATTTAAAAAAAGACAAAAGTCAACACAACAATAGCCCTCCAGTGCGAATGCCCTGTCTTGAACCATGAATATATAGGTCATATATAAAGTTGAATCTTATCAGTCACATCGCATAATAAGGTTGCATCTGACTGGTAGATTCTTGGTATCAGAAATCCTTATCTACAAGTATAGGCACCTGATTTTTTAAAAAGTCACTTTGGTGCAAAAAAGGTGGGTAATTACTATTATTTGTTTCTGTAAGTCCATCAAAATTATACCCACTTTTTCTTTGTGTGTGTATATATGTGTGTGTGTGTGAGAGTGTGTATGTGCACGCATGTGTGCTGCAGAATTTTAGTAATTAGTTTATGTGTGCCATGAGATGAAAAAGGTTGAAGATCACTGGTCTAGTGAATAAGACCTATATGGATCAAACCCAGCAGACAAAAAATAACAATAAAATTATCTTATAACCTTAGACAGAATGAAGTTGTAATTAGAGTAGAATAAAACCAACAGATTTCTCTTAGAGAAATATCGACAGATCAGCAAATGAAGTACAGACTTTTGGTTTTGCAGTCATGAATGCTCACACTTGTGTGCTCTCCCTCACATGTGCACACACACACCCATACATACAATTATGCTTGTTGCCTTCCTCAAAGAGATTTGATGTGGCTAAAATATGCATCGTGGCTATTCTCCAGGTAGTTCTGTTTCTCCTAATAATATATTTAAGCCCCCACTTTGATGGCCTCATTAGTAACTTGAATATCTTAAGGTTCTCCATAGGGAAATAAATCTCAAATGAACATAACTGCTTTTGACACGCACTGACCTTGTTAACCTTGCAGGTAAAAGCTCACCAAGCAAATAAATGTCATGTCACTAATGCAAGAATCGACACACAAAACAGGGATATGATGAGATTCAGCTGTTGCTGCTTCTTGTGGAGAAAGAACAGGTCTGCTGCAAAACTTGTACACAGAAAAATAAGCCTTTCAGGGAGACCCTGGGATAGCAAAGCAAGAATGCCCAATGCCCCACAGCCAGACAGTCTGATTAAACTACAGAGAGTATCTCATTGACAAAATAATCATGCGTCTTTTTGGTCGGATATATAAAATACTGCCTTGAATTTCTAACTTCCGTCCGCCAGTCTTGTTACTGCAAAGCCAATACCATATTAACAATAAAATGTGACTATCTCCTTATGTAAAATTAGGTATTCTGAGAAAATCCCACTGAACCTGTTGCAAAGCTTTTGATCCTAAAATACATTTTTAAAAGTTTGAACCAGGCAAATCCTACGTATGGACTTGGTTATAACATGTAAGTTATACATTTTATAGTATCCTCACAAAAATTAATTCAGCAAATACTTAGTGCAAATACATACTATATGCAAGGTGCCTCGCCACATTATTTAAAATCAACGATGACATCTTACTAGGAAGACTTTCCTGGACTCCCCTTTCCAGGAGGAATCAATAACTCTGCATGTGTTCCCGCCTCATCTCTACAATGATGAATAGAGCTGAACTAAGCCTACAGTGTAATAACAACTTCCTAATATGGGTCTCATAACCACTACATTATGAAGTCCTTATATTCCATTATATATTATGTCCATTATAGTCCATTATATATTATGAAGTCCATTATATATTATGAAGTCAAAAATACCTTTGTTCTTTTTGCTTCCTTAGACCTTAATACAGGTTCCTGCACCAATAGTGTTAAAAATATTAAATGAATAATTCATAATACATTGATGGAGATCATTCAAAAATAAGGTAATTGGCTACTTTGACAGGTCGTGCGAACAATACTGGACTGCTCTTCAGGATGCTTCCTGGGAATCACAAAGGCATAGTCGAAGTCTGCAGCAGAAGTTCACAAATATAAAAATATTAGGTTTGTGTTTCTCACCTGGAGGTGTCTGTTTAATAGCAAGTATCACCTAAGATTCCACGTAAGTATGTTTCCTGTTTCACATTACAAAGATTAGCCTTACCCCCAAAATAAACCTGGTCCTTCTGGTAACATTCAAATAAAAAGTTCCCCCACCCTCCAGCTGCCCGTGTGCCATAAGCATCAGAACCCACGCTCTGTCGGAACAGGCCATCGGGTGTATGTCATCAGCATTTTGCCAAAGTACAAACGCTCAGAAAATCATGTGGACAATACTGACACATTTACAAATATTCGGATACGATGAGATGACTGAACTTAGCTTAAAATCTTTCATCAACAATAAATTGGAAATGTTATTGAAACATCTTTTTATTAACATCCTTAAATATTTTTCACCCAAGTATTTCTTAGAGACTTTTGAGAAGATAAAGATAAGGCTCCTCACGCTTACATTCATGGCAGTAAATATCTAGATAAATCCGTTCATCAGACACTGTTTGATTATGTGTCTACTTTTCATTTTTATCTAGACTTACACTCAGTCCAATGAATGGCCCAGTGTGAATATTCACACATTCACCAGAAGTTTACACACACACATAAACATGTACAGGAAGACATGTGCCTGGTCTGCAATGCAGAACATAGGTGAAGAACTTATCTGTTCTTGTTTGCTTGTTCCCATGTACACAGAGCCTTGTTTAAGTAATGCAAGAAGTATACTTTGCTAAGAAATTGGCCCATGTGCTTTAAACATTTGTGTCAGACTTGCCAAGGATGAAATGGACTTCAGTCAGAGTGACTTAATACAGTCAATTACTCTGCTTTGATTCAGAACTTGAACTTTTGCTGAGGCAGCCTGGCTCTCATTGCCTGGCTGAACATAATGAATTGATTACAAGGAATTGGAAACTCATCACTTTCCCTTCTCTGATTCATGAAGCTGAATTTCATTCTGCTCATTTTTAAATAGTATATAATTTTTACCTATTAATACAAATACAGGTACACACCAGACAAAGTTGGACATAGATAGATTAGCCAGGAAAGAGAGTAAAAAAAAAATACAACATATGTTCCGGTGGCTATTCCTCCAATGAAGTATCTGTTTTCTCCTAATTAATTGTTTTTAAAGATTTTCAGTATGCATAATTCATACTCATTTTATTTCATTAGGAAAGATGCAGAGTTTTAAAACACATATATTAGTTTCAAAATATAGCCTGTAACTGTGTTTCAGAATTCATATTTTAAAATATTGGCTTCCTCTCCATGAATGCCAATTCCAAAATGGTTCTGTTACCCAGGAACTATTACCAGTGTCATTGCTTAATCTTACTTCAGATCAAATTATCATATGAATTGATGCAACTCATAAAACGCAGACATGTAGTTCCATTTGCTAAAGGGGACACAGCTCCTTCCACCGTAAGAATGCTAATGGAGCGGCGGTGCTTTGAGGAAATTTATTTCCTAAAAGAGAACATGTTTCTTTGGACTGAGTGGATGAGTGGACAAGATGTCTTCACAGCTTGTGCCAATTGGATCTGTCAATTGCAAAAGACAAAATTTATCATTATTATCGATTTCTTTTTGTATCAAGACCAGATCTCTTTGAGATACAGTTTTGTGCTTTAAAAAAATGTATGATTTATTATTCATATTTTTTATAGAACTAAGAGACTGAGATTATCCAGCAGCAAATGATTTTCCAAACATTAATTACATTCTTTCAAGAAGGAGAAGTATTCATGGATGTAAGGTAATTGTATTTTTTCAGCCACTCCAAGCAAAGCAATGGCTTACTTGGGTTGGCACCTGTGAGGCCAAATATTGTTTTTAGTTAAGTGAATTAGCAATTATGGATCAAGAAAGAAATATCAGGACCAACTGTGACCTGATGCCTAGGTGATATTTTCCCAGGTTGGGCCTTATGTAGGCCAATGGAAAGAATCTAAATTATATCTATCATTAGGGTTTTTTTTCCCTCACCTCCAACTATTTTATGAAGGTAATTAGTACTTTCAGTAATTGGACCTCACGCTCTCCATGGCTCAAGTCCCAAGTTCTAGGTGTTGCTGCAGAATATGTGCAAGCCTTCATGGGGAAACACTCTCCTAACAAGAATTATCAAACTTAATAGGATACTTGGGTTTCTGACTTAATATATTTTTTCCAGAGGATGAAAGGGGTTCCAGTTGTTCAAGTTTATTACAAGGGCTGCTTTCTGGGGCATAAAGTAGGGCGGAGCTGGATAGCAAGTTAACAGGGAGGTGGGAACCGAGGAGACCCACCATACTCCCTGTCTCTCGTTCCTAAGAGGTGCAGATTGCAGTGCCTGACTGGGAGTTAGGACTTTCCTAAATCCAGTCAGTCTTAAACTCTTCTACAGACATCACTCTAGACTTGCCCTGGCTTGTCCTACAGAAAAATATTCCCACAGACAGAACCACTGGAACGGTTCAACGGCAGGTTACAGATGTCCAGCCAGCCAGAAACTGACAGTCATCATGTTAGATGGATAAATAAGGCTGGTCCAAAGTTTAATATTTTTAACAAGATTATGTAGATATAAATCTGCCTTGATTGGTTTTGTTTGTTTTCTCTCATTGTGTTATTTATTTTTACCTACTGTAATGGTTTAATTACTTAGAAAATCATACAACCATCACATTTTACTGACTACCAAGATATTGTGCTTGGATTCTGTACATATATGGTATATATGTAAATGCACCTATACTATATATATAGAATTTTAGTTACATATTATATATAAGACCATAAACTACCTAAAGCTAGTTTAGAATTTTATAAATAATGGATGCTTAATAACTACTGCAGATGAAAAAAAATAATAAAACAGCTTACAAACTACCTTGTGTTGTTATTATTTAATTTCCAATCATCTGTTTTTATACTGAACCATTTTGTTGTTTGACATCAGCTCAGTCAAGTTTTTCCGTTCTTTTCCCTCAACCTATTGATTGAGAAAAGGTCCCTAAACCTCCACAGGCTCTGAAGAGCTGAGTTGAGCTGAACGATGGGGTAGGCAGTTGTTCTTTGAAGAACACTTAACATCCCTGAATCAAAAGAGTAGCAAAGGAAACAACAAAAACGGAAGCGATAAATTAATTTGTGCTGTATCCCTTTGGCTTGACACCAGATTAGTGCTTTGGAGGCCTTTTTACTTTTTCCCAACAGTACTTAGGTCTTTTCTTCAATGAAATCTTTCGTAGGAATTGACTACATACAGCCAGTACAAGTGATGCTGCTCAAGTTGAGGCTGGGGGTGAGGAGTCCTGGGTCCCCTCCTGAAACAGGGTCTGAGACGGGAAGCCTGGGACCCCCCAGAACTCGGAGCTCACAGATCAGAAACAACTCTCCAGGCTTATTTTAATTGTCATGGTTTAGCTGCCACCAATCTTTTCAGTAAGTGATCTTCCTCCCTGACTACACTTTGGAATCACCTAAGTGCCTGTGTTTAGTCCTCGCCCACAGATTCTGTTGTAATTGTTCCAGGGTGACCCCAGAAATCAATGTGCTTCAGAAGCTGTCCAAGTAATTTCAATGTATAGCCAGCTAGCTTCAAGAAACACTAACAAAACTCTAAAAAATGATGAATTTGGAGCCTAACTCTATCAGCTGATAATCTCCTTGAGGACAGAAACTGTAATTTTTACATATACCCTTTCCTGCTATCAAGATATGAATACATGAGTGAACGAAAGAATAATATTACAGCCAATCAAAATATCCAAGAACACAAAGTCCTCTATGACATCGGCAGCATCCCAGGCTGGAATCAAGATGCTCCCTTCCTGCCTTCACCCATCCTACAATCATTTGTGTGCCAGGTACCAAGCTAATCGTTGTGTTTTCTAAGTCTAAAGAGGAGGGCAGATGTTGAAAAGTGCAAATAAATATTTATAGCACTTAGTAATTACTCTAAATGCAACAGAAACAAAATTGTCACCAGCCCAACCTACAAGATTTGAGAGATGCATTGCAGAAGGGGCCCCTGGATTTAGTTCAGAAGAACAAGTAAGTGGGAATGGACACAGGAAAAGTAATGGAGAAGAGGAGCTATCAAATGTATTACTCTATAATATGATGTCAGGGCCAAAAAAGGGTAAGCAAGAACTAAGTTATAGAGTAGTGGTATAAGAGAAAGGAAAGAGACAATGAACAAGAGCCCCCAAACAGCTCTGAGCCCCACCGGGAGTCACCAGCATTGAGCGGACGATGCTCCAAGGCAGTTCTTCTCGACTGGGGACTTGCAAGGGAAGTCCCTGGGGACCTTTGCAAAACCTGGGGTACATTTTCACTCAGTAGGTTTAGGGTGGGGTCTGAGATACAGAATTTCTAACGAACCAGAGGATGCTGCTGGTCCATGTGTCACACTCGCAGTAGCCAGGGTCCAGATCCTAATGCTTAGCACAAAAAATATCATGAGTTTTCACTGTTTGGGGGCCACCATTTTTTTCATATCTTTTTGCCTCATTTCCTAACTTCCTTTATTTTTAGTCTGCCTGTTTTTGTGTGATATTCAGTCAGTGATGTGTTCTGTGATACGCAAAGCCTGTGTAGAGTCCTGTACTTACCTTACAAACAGTGGTTCTTTCCATCTCATCAGCTACTCCCACCACAACCCCCAAGGAACACGCACTGAGCTCTCTTGAAGTTGGTAGCAAGGTGCCAATCACCGGCGGTGAGGGACACAAGAATTCTAATATATGATCTCTATCTTCAAGAGACTAACTACAAACTTAAGCAGAAAGGATGCACATGCCTAGCACATACGTTATGACAAATGGGCTAAACGAAGTGACCTACCTGCTGCATGAAAGAGCTTTAGAGTTTAATAAATCTTGGACATCCAAGAAAAACACCCTTCCATGGCGCCCTCTAGCTGTGGTTTTGACAGCATACTGTGGAAACCTTGCCAGCTCAACCAACTTTCTTTAGGAAGCAAGCATGGATTTTTTTTCCTAACTGTTCTGAGAACACAAATGGAATAAGATAAATCAAAATAAAGCCACTGGATATTGAACTGGGTAACTGGAATTCGTGATAAGGGAGACGTAGAGTGTAGCTAACATTCCTCCTTCCCCCAACTGTACAAATCTCTAAGCCACTGAAAGTGTGGACAAAGGAAGAGTCTATTAAGCGGCTCCCTAGGACTGGACTCCAGACACGTAAGTAGCTCCTCGGTGTGTTCCTCTGGCCTGCCATACAATTAATTAGGTCACAGTTGTTTATTCTGAGATATTTAACTAGAGACCTTCTTGAGAGAGGCCTGCCCTTGTGGTTCGTCCTGATCCTTCTCGAAGTGTGGGAACCTTTGTCTAATTGGATTGACTGGAAGTGTAACGATCATGGCGTGAGTTCTCTGTGCAGCGCGTACACCACGGACATTCACATGGAAATTAGGTTAATTACACAGCACAGATGCGTCTAATGATTGCACCTGCAGTGCCGCAACAACCTCCCTTTAACTCGGTTTCACAAACAATCGGAAAGAGCAGCTGCATTCGTTTCCACAGTTAGAGTTAAAAATCTGTAATGATCCTCCACAGAATGGAGGTGCCCGGGTTGGGGAGGGGTGAGACTAAGGAAGGAGTGGATCCTTCCGGTTCAGATGTCCTTCTCCAGGCACCTGCTGATTGTGCTTATACTGGGGGCCTTGGGCACAGACATGCAGCCACAACGAGCTGTTGGCAGCCTTGGTCTTTGCCCCCCACTACCCCTACCCCCTTTCTGACTGAGACTCAATTTTCTCATCTGTTAAGATTCATTAATATGGTGATGGAGATTTATGAAGGGCAAGGCCAGTAAAACACCAAACTATGGGGTCATTATAAGTAGCCAAACTGTATTAGTCAGAGTTCTTGAGAGAAATGCACCAACAGGATACCTATCTATATCTGTATATAAAGAGTTTTATTACAAGGCATTGCCTCACATGACTAAGAAGCTGACAAGTCCCCAGATCTGCAGTCTTCAAGCTAAAGGCCCAGGAGAGCTGACAGTGTAATTCCAGTCTCAGTATGAAGACCTAAGCATTGGGAGAGCTTCTGGGATAAGTTCCAGGCTGAAGGCCAGCAAGTTCAAACCCAGCAAGGCCTGCTGTTTCAGTTTGAGTCTGAAGGCAGGAAAAAAAGCGATGTCCCAGCTTAAAGACAATCCAGTAGAGGAGCTCCCTCTTATTCAGATGGTCAGCCTTTTCGTTCTACCGGCCTTCAACTGATTGGATGAGGCCCACCCATAATATGGAGGACAATCTGCTCTACTCTACCAGTATAAATGTTAAACTCACCCGAAACATTCTAATACCCAGAATAATGTTTTACCAAATATCTTGGCCTCTGTGGTCCAATCAAGTTGACACAAAATTAATCATCACACAAACCATTCCCCAGATCATGAAAGGACTGCTTCAAAGTGATGCCACTGAGTGACACCCAAAGGACTGCGGCTGGTCCTTCAGCCACCTTCTCCAACTACCACATCATCAAAACTGTCTTCCTTCTTTCCTCAATTTCCAATTATTTTCTGTTTTCTCTTTTGTGTTCTATTTTCCTTTCCTTTTGTCTGTCATTATCCCCATAAACACTTTTTAGGATTAGCAGGAAGACATTATACAAGAGCTGATTCCCACCCCTCGGCATAACCGAATCTCTGCAGCATTAAGTTACTTTGACAGGCACCCATCTGATGCATACATACTGAGTGCCCACATGGATCACCTAGAGAAGCTCTGTATTTATGTCAGCGATGCTGGTGGGGAAAAATCACAGATGTTCACATGTCCATATTCACGGGCCTCTTGGATTTTAAGACACATGTTGCTATCCACAGAAAATATCTGTCCCATTACTGTAGAGTTGCAGCTGTAGTCTGGGAGCCAAATGGGGTTCCGAGGCTGTGGCTCTGAAAGATAATTGCCTGCAGCTACCTCACATCTGCCCTCAAGTATTTAAACATGTAGGGAATGTGGTTCAGGCTCTAAGAGCTGTTCTGAAAAGAGGAGGTCCAAAATGCCTACGAATAATTGTATAAGCTTTCAAAGGGACTGAGCGGAAGGTGAGGAAACCCCTGGGGATGGGTAACTTGTTATGTTTGTTAAAATAACTAGATTTACTTACCTTTTAGTCTTGCCTCATGTCTCTTTTCACACCATATTGTCCCCAGACACAGGTGAGGGGGGCAAACTAACTAGGCCCACGCAACAGTGATCTATAAGGTGTCCAGAGATTGTTTCTTGCTGCTCCGACCTCTCTGCTCAATAGCAAACTAGCTGCTGATGGGCAGGAGGCAAGGTTAGCTGGAACTAAACGTATGTCAGAGAAAAGCCATCTGGATCCACTGGCCACCTCTGTCGGTCTCTACGTATCAAGCTCAGCTTAGAATACTGTGCTGAGTGCTCTGTTGTTCAAGGGGCAGCGTGGAGAAAGAGTCAGGGCCATTTAGGGAAGGAAAGCCATAGTCTCCTCCTCATCACTTCATAGTGTGGAGGGTCAATCTCATGGATAGGAGGGAAGTGACCTTATTATCCAAATGTGAAGTAAACAAGCAGGGATACACCAGTGAACATTTATAAAACAGACGAACTTGCTATTCCTTTGACTCTCAAGACACAGCCTGACTTGGCAATATGCTAAAAAGAACACCCTATCTCCATCAATCCAGAAAACACAAATTGGGATTTAAAAAAAAAAATGTTCATGCCTGGGCTTATTACTCATAACTTACCCTCTGAGAGGTGAGTGACAAAGTAATGTTCAGCCCAGGGAACCTAACCTCAAAATGTGTTGCCATTGCTAATAATGGTTTGCAAAGAAGTGAGATGTCACAGTGCGTGAAGGAAGGCATGATACAGGCCCTTAAGTAAAGTGTACTCAGGGTGGGAAAACAGACTTGATTTAATTACCAGCAAACAGATGCTAGGAACTGGCCCATCTTTACTCACACAGCGGCCCCCAGCTGGTTTCCGCCAGGCTGTGTGTTACCCAGATCAGTTCCCCGGGGATGCTGAAACACGTGTAACACAGAGATGCCTTCTGTTATCACTGGCGACTCCAGAATCGTGTTTGCTGAGTATATGAAAACCATTTAGAGACAGGACGACTTCAAAACCACAGCCTAACTGGATCGTGTGGGATAAAAATGAATTGCAGGATCATAATATAGTTTCAGCTCCTAAGGTGAGCATGCATGTACTTTAAAAGGGTGCCACGGGGTTTAATTTGGATTCTTAAAAACAGTTCATCCAAACAAGATTTCTGTTTACACTTGGGGAGGCTCATTGGACTTGTTCTGTTTTGCAAAGTGCAATGTTTCTGTAATAGGTTTTGGTGGCATCATTTCAAATCAAAACAAGAAAAGTGGTTCTCAAAAATAAAACCAGAGGCCAGCTAAATCAGGATTTGTGAAGTCCATTGGTTGTTTGCTTATTTATACAACACTTCTTCTCCTCCCTCCCTTGGGAATTTGTATTGAAATATACACATGCACACACACAGAGGCTGATCTTGGTAGGGAGTTAAAAGGAAGGCAGTAGTAGCATGTCTTCAAGTTCCTGTGCCAACTTGAAAGAGAACATGAGCATGCATGTATGTGCAAATATATATGCATATATGAACCAGATGTATGCACCATATTATATATATAAGCAAAAGAATATATATGTGTATAGTTTTTATTGCCCCAAAGAGAAGAGGGTAAGTAGAAGCTGAGCAAACCGTTTGGGATGTAAAACAAAGAGAGACTTTCACGAAGCCTCGCCTGTTCAAACACGTTATCTTTTTTCTCTTTTTCTTTAAGGGAAAACCTCTGAAGCTGATTTGCAATTGTTAAACTAATCTGTGGCCTAGGGGAGAAAAAAGCCACCAAACCCTTATAGAAATGAAGGAAATTACACAGACATGCCCACCCTCAGATTTAACGTTCCACTTCCATGTGGTTTTGGAACGCTCGAGAAGTTCGAGTTGTACTTGGAAAGAAAAAAAAACCTGCACCAACAACATCTGGAAGAGGCGTCACCGTAAATATAGAGATTCCTACAGTAGTTGGAGATGCCACTAACCCAGGCTGGCAAAAGCTGAGTCTCATTATTAAAAACATTTTATTCTCCTTACCAGATATTGCAAAGAAAAGAAAAGTATATAGAGGTAGGCTGAGGCTACCTGTAAACTGAGGATTTCGTAAACATGTTCAAGTTCATTTATGAACGCACTGGACAGTTTGTTTGTGAAGCACCTACTTTGTGCAAACTCTTGGGTAAACAGCAGTGACCAAGGATGAGGAAGCATCTCTGCTCCTGGAGGTCACATCCTAGAAAGGTGTTTGCAGAATATAAATGCATTCATGTAAAAGCAGGCAATTCTAGATGGTAATTTTTTTATTACTAGAACAAAACAGAGAAATATAACACATGATAGAAGGTAACTGAAGAGGAATGCAAGTGGCTGCTTTAATCTAAGTGGCAAGAGAAGTCTGGCTGAGAGGGTAGTATTTGACCTGACACCTGAATGCAAATGGAGCCAGCCAAGCTAATACCTGCAGAGTGGGTTTGACATGCTTCAAATTCCCCAGGGCCTACCAGATACCTTTCCAGCTGGGGATGCTGTCATTCAAGCCCTCCACTGTCTGCCTATCACATACCCCTTCAGCCTTAGCCCCCACTAGGCTTCTGGAAAAATTCTTGGCTCCAACCCCAATGAGGGTTCTTTGTTCATGACCTTATGGTTTTCTCATACAGTTCTAACCTGATGGACGGCTTCCTCAACCCTACTTTCTTATGTTCAAATTCTCCCATCCTTTGAGACCCTTTGTAAACGTCAACTTCTCCAAGAAGTCTTTTCTAAAACCGCTTACATAATTTCCCCTTCCTTGAATTCTTAGCTCAACAGGAATGTACCTTTCTCATATCACTTTGTGATCTCTCTTTCGTGCCTGATGCCCTCCATACTTATATGTGTCGCCTACTTCTCCTTGAGCGTAAGCAACTTGAGAATGGCTTTTTTCTTTTCTCTGTCTTAACCATTTGTATCTCTTCTGATTCCTTACTGAAATTTATGTCAAGTCCTCAATAAATATCTATAGCACGAACAAAGGTACAAAAGCTAATCTCTAAATACAAAGGGAAAAGTGAGGGGAGTGTGCACGTGTGTGAGCATGTGAGTGTGTGTATGAGCGTGTGGTTAGTGCAGAGCTAGAGCAATGAACTGGGGAAACAGTAAACTAGGGAATAGCACATAGACTAAGATCACTAAAGAACCATAATTTCAAAAGAATTATTTCCTGCTTCCTTTTGCCATATTTGTCATCACCATTCCATGTCTGGATCAATCAAGTGGAATTCAGTGTTAATGGAGCCAAATTCTCTGTTTGGTGCTGAGAAAAGCAAGCAAGTTTGCTTACAAGAGAGGAAATAAGTTCCAGCCATAACACCAGCCAGTGGTCTATCCCTACTGATGAAAAAGCGAGATGCGCGCCAGTCAAAAGCAGCATCGTTAGAGGGAAGGGCAGCGCGCGCCTCGGTTGGCTTGGCTTCTCCCCGCTGATAACCTTGCTGAAGAGGCTCTTCAACATGCATTGCCACTCAATGATCCATGTCTCTCAACAGAGAGTCAGAATACAAACCTTAGAAGGAAACCTTTTTGAAAAAGATACATTTTGAAATTTTGAGAAGCAAGGCAATTGGCCCAAGATCTCCCTTAGTAAATTCAGGACTCCAAGCACAGTATATTTTCATATCATACTGTCTGAATCTCCATCATATCATAATTTTAAATGAGGGGAGTATTCTCTTCCTCCCCATCACGCTGTGTTTGAAGGGTTTAGACAAATTGCTTCTAGGGGAAAAGCAATCCCTTAATTACTAAGATATGCAAATACAAAGAATCCTCAAAAAACCCTATTGATGAAGCTTCCCAACAGTTGAGTCATGTCTGGCTCTGGGCCACCCAAAACAGAGCAGGTAGGTGGTGTTTATCTCTGTATGTCTCTTTATGTTTCAAAATAACTGACTTTCAGGAAGGACTACAACTGAAATTGTTTGCAACATCACTCAAAGGGAACTGGGTGCAACGAGCTGCTATGGGAAAGTGGAAAGAAAGAAAGGAAGGAAGAAAACCACATCGATGCATAGGAAAGTCAGGAGCAGGACAGATCTGGAGGGCTTGTTGGTTCCAGTAATAACAAGAGTTGACATTTGTTACATGTTAATTACACGGTATTGTCTTTTGGAGGTTAAATCAATCAGAAATTTCCTGTACAGCTAATAAAATTGGAACCCATCAGTGCTTTGCCAAGTCACGTTAGACACTGTCTCAGAACAGAGTCAGAATGCTCAGGCTTTAATTTGATCTGGGCAGAAGAAATGAGAAACCACTTATTTAACTGAGTTAGGCTTGTTAGTGTTGTCCCATAGTCGAGGGCGAAATGGAATAAATTATTATAGCTGCCATTGATTGAAAGTGTATTTGTGCACCGGGCACTTTTCTGAGCACTTCACAACAGGATCTTATTTGTTTGAAACTAAACCTGATGCAGGGCTATTATCTCCGTTTTAGAGAAACAGAAACTGGCTCTCAGAGAGGTGAAGTAAGGTTCCCAAATCACACAGCGAGTAAACATTGCACTTGGAACTTCAGAAACTCAAGTTGGCCTGTTACCAAAATCTCAGCTTGGACCTAATAAATCCCAGGACACACATCAAGTATTCACCTAATGCTTGGTGATTTCAGCTGATGCTAGTAACACATTTTAAAGGTAAATCTTACACTGTCTACCCTAAATGTTCCTTTACTTGACTACTTTCTACTGTAAATATGATCCTTCCAATAACTGAAGTTATTCTGAATAAACTGTCAAGGGTGGCCTGGAACATTCAGCTATTTCATTTACTGAAGAGCTCACACACAGGCAGTGGATACTATGCAACAGATGGACCTCAAGTGGTTTTAACTAAAGCTATCTCAGTACTAAGTGTGGTTTAAGTACAAAAAGATAATCAGAAAATGAATGGCTGGGCTCATTGAACAACTCACTTTAGGCTGATTCTTATACACATTGGGTTTTGAGGTCTATCTTATAAAAACCAAGGCACAGAACCTCAGATTCATTTTTTAACTATTTTAAAATCCTGCTCTTCCAAGACGTTCCCCCCAACTCCCTGTACCAGAGGCTCTATGCCTCTTTGCTCAGTGACACTCCATGCTTCACATCATACCACTCATGTATTTAGGATTAAAATTTTTCAAAGGCCAACACTTAATGGATTGCACCATGTTTTATAACCCCATCCACTGGCAGACTTGTCCAAAATTCAGAGATGTGAAAATGTAAAAAAACAAGTAAATCCTGGAATCCATGAAATTCATTGACATATTTTTTCCATGACATGTCCAGAAACTGAATTAGTGTCGTGTCATGAATTAGCTAAACTGGGACTAGACAGCATTTAATATTTTAAGGTTGAAAGAAATTATTACAGAGAACTTTCAGTGGCCAAGGTGAGAACAGGGGTGGAGATCTGTGCCTTAGAAGGGTTGTGAGGATCCAGAACTCTTCCCATTTCCCAAAAGTGAGAGTACGAAGGTCCCTGTCAACTCCTGTTCATCCAGCAGGCTGCTTCCATTAAGGAGAAGGTCAAAGATGCCCAAGAAACTCATGGGATTTTTGTCCTTTCTTCATTTTCTCTCTCTCTTTCTTTCTTTCTTTCTTTCTTTCTTTTTCATATTTTCAAGACTTCTAAGGCTACGCAGACATTGGAGATCAAGAGAAAACACTCTAATAACTATCTCATAGCTACAGAAATTCAAAGCCCCATTTTGGTCAAATCAGCCAAGTTAGTCATGCCCTGGTGTCCTAAATAAATTAGTGTCAAGGAGAAAGACTGAAATATTACCAACTCCTTCTAATATTTTGTAAATCGGGTACACCTATGAATCAGGCACAGCGTACTTTCTCGTACTCCCTCAAGGCGGCCCACACTGACTTGGCCCCATCCTGCTTTCTCTGTGAGAACTGGTTCCAGCTATCCTAGCCCTGCTGAGGCCCTTTAATTGGCTGCCTGATAAATGACACACTGTATTCTTTTTATTGGGATAATTCCCAGGCAACTGATTGGATACATGGAAATGACAGTTACCAGAGGATTACTGGCTGGGCTGGAGTCTTGCTTATTAACCAACACAGGTGGGACTGGTATTTGTCAGCCTACATTTCCTTCGGCATTCATCTTTGTTGCTGCTAGGCAGACCTCTGGCTCACGTCAAGATGTTGAAAGTGAATTCTTCAACATGTACCAAGCCTGAAACTTGATTTTCCTCTTAGGCAATGTCTTTTTGGACAACACAAGGGGGAGAATTCAGAACATTATCGGAAGGACTCAAGATTCCCAAACTTACGGTAATGAAGGGAAACTACCGTAAGTTTTGAAGAAGGGAGAGAGGGAATTTAATTATGCAAGCTTTCAGATATCTAGACATGTGAACTCCAAGGGCAAAGCCATCCTGCCACTCTCCTGACAGTTCCCAAGAGTCAACGCAATCTTTATGTTTCCTGTTATTTTATGTGCTTGAAAGAACTTCTTTTTTCTTCCTATGGCACAAGTAGAAATTCACTTATCTGGAGTTGGAGTTTTTGCCCATTTACTTACACAGATATTCATCCAAGCCTGCTTCCCTGCCATCTCAAAGGATGAAATTGACACATCCTATTGGTGAATATTATGCTCCACTATTAGATGCTTTTCCAAGCCTTCCATGTGCACTTTGCCTCCAGCAACTGACAATATCAGTTTTACGTGCATGCAGGAAGGACAGCTGAAATTTAGCAAGAAGTTACAGTGAGCTTTTCTGTTTTGTTTTGTTTTTTTTTGTTTTTCCATTTGGAGGAGGGTAACTTTGAACAACTTTCACAGTTCACTTTAAGCTAAGCAATTGCATGGGTTGGCCATGATATACACTCAGTTAGCCCCATGGACACCTTCTGTGAATGTACATGGCTAGTCTGGTGTCTGCTCACTGTCCCCAAGTTTGTCATCATGACAGCACATGCCAACAGCACCTTGTGAAATGTTCTTCCCTAGTTTAAAATGGTTTCATTGTCCCAAAGAGACCAAAAAAAAAAAAAAATGATCATGAGAATAAATGTTAAATTATACATTTGTGAAAACATATTCTTAACTAAAATTGGGGAAGGGGCCAAATTTGATTGAAGCCAATTCATTAAAATTGTTTTAGTTCAGCTACTCTTTCTTTTGACACTTAATTTCTTCCATTCCCCAGAGTTCCCATGACTTTATTTAATTAGTCGAAGTTCTTAAGAGCAGTGCCTTGTCTAAGCTGCTCTCTTTCAATATCACTAAAGTTCACAAATCTTCCTTGCTATTTCTTTTGCTCATCTGACCCCTCTCCTCTAACCAGTGTCAAATTTCTTTACAGCATATAGGAAGACCACAATCTGATTAAACACATCCGCAATATTACATGAAAAGTGATAACTCAGGAGTTAGGTCATGCTGTTTCACTTCCTCTTCTTCCCGAAATCTTCCTGCTTCCTCTATTCCTACCTAGTTTCTCTAAAGCTCTTTACTGTTCATTGTAATTCTCTCTTTCCCCTGAAACCTTCTCTGACCCCCCAGCACATGGACAGCTCTCCCTTCTTTCTACATTTCATTCTTTCAGAAATTTAATTAGATGGTGCCATGAACTTTATAATGGGCTCTCTTTTCTTTTACACTGTTCTTCTCTCCCTAAATGTAACAAATTAAGTTACACATTCTTGGAAGGCAGAGGTTCTCGTAATTGGAGAGAGCATAGGAAATGGAGCTGGGAAGACCACAAATCAATTTTTTCTCTTCCATTTTCTAACTGTGTCACCCTGAACGTATCTTTTTCAGAACTGCTTTTATATTCCGTTGAAAAAGCAGGGGTAACAAAAACCACCTTGTAGTGGTTTAGTGACTGAATAAGCTATGACGCATGATTTGCTTAGTGCTTGACTGACAGGTACACTGTGCAGTGTTAACTCCCTTACGCATCCTTTTATTCTCAGTCCCTGGCTCTGGGCTTTACTTTCAGCAATTAATAATTTTTTAATTGGTATTGCTGCAATCATGAATTTCTCCTACCCTCTGTCTCTCCCAAAGAACATGCACATCTTCAGAAGGTGGCCTGATTCTCAGGAAGTCAAGCTTTCATGAAGTCACCTGTGATGCTATGTTGAGGGGCTGGTTCAGTCATCATGCAGGTTGGGGGCAGTCACTGCACGGACCCTGCCCTCCCTGAAATTCATCTGTTAGCAGCTATTTTGGAAAGTAAAGGCTAAAGAAAGAACTAACATGCAGTTGCAAATCGACGATATGCTGTGAACTTTCCATTCTGATCTAAAATAATTGAAGGTTTGGTACAGTTAGACTCCCTGTAAGATCTGATGGAAGAGTTCCAAGAATGAGCCAGTTGGAGGCACACACCCTATTTGCGCTGGGCTAGGAATGAGTCCTATGAATTGTTTGGGGTAGTTGTGCTTTGGGAGGTTTTCTACAAAGTACCCCTAGAGGGCGCAATAACCCTCTTCCTTATGTTCTTAGCCAAGGGCAAATGTAAACTTCCAAAGTTAATCTGCTCTATGTAACAGAGGGATGCAAATAGTTCAAAATTTAGTTGTAAATAATTTAGATTAATTTTCAATGATTAACCTCATCACCTAATACTTATAAAGCACCTGTTGTGTGTATGTCTTTTTCCGTTGGCACAATTTGGCAATTAGACGTGATGAACATTAAATGGACTTGGATCAACTAGTAGTGTAATTTTCAGGTCTGTTTTTTCTTATTTAGCAGAAATGTTATTTGTCTCATTCATAAAAGAATGTTAAAATGCATCCTTATTTAGTAACTACAGTTTTCAGTTTTAATGCAGCGTGCCCTAAGTTTCTGGGATGAATTCAGCTTTTCTATAGCTTCTTCATCTATAGATTTAAAATTGCATTCTTTAAATCAGACATCTATTGTAAACATAGATGTTTCTTTAATCATTAAATATTATACCTACTATAACTGATGTAATGTTAAATTGAGGAAATGTCCTCTCTTAAGGCTACACAGCCTTATTTGTAAAAAAGGATAATATCAGTGCACCTCTCACATGATTGTTTTAAGAACAAAATGAGACAATACATGTGAAGCACTTAGCAGAATGCCTGTCACAAAGCAAGCATTCAATAAATACCAGCTATCATTATAAAGGACACAAAGTTTTGTGCCACATTATTCTAAAACCTTAAAGAAGGCATAGCTTTTGTCACAAAGAGACATCTGACTCTCTTTCCAGCCTTTTGAGTGTCACTTGTGGATTACAGTGACATATATAGGTATGGTACACACATAAGGGACAATCTGAGAAACGGACAAGAGTAGTTGCCATGGAGAAACACATACACGCAAAGAGTGCACACAAATCTCAGGTAGCCAATCTGTACCGTGTCAGCCAATGACAGGAGCTGGGAAATGGTACCGAATTTTTAAATTACATTTTAGTAACCCTGGTGCTAAAATATATAACATCTTTTAATTTTTGAAAAAATATTTTATCTTGCCAGTTTTGTTATCAAAATCTAGATAACAAAATTATTCATAAAAGAAAGATCGAATCTTTGTGATGAAAGATTTGGGAGACAAAAGAGATTTACATCTTCCACGTGCCCCCTCTCCATTCTACCTTCTTTTTATCTCCTCTGCTCAGTTAGAAAATAAAGGGCATCCGACTCAAGGGGAGATCCTTTGAAACACTTCAACATGGCTTCCTTAGAAGTAGCAACTTCCCCTTCAGAATGTGGCAGTGAATGGTTTAGGAAATAACTCAGGGACTTGATTGTAGGTGCTAGAGATCAGCACCACCAAACAAATCCTGCCTCATCTCCACACTGATATTTGCAACTCCATTTCGCTCAGCTCTTTCCTTTTCTTGCAGGTTTTGATGTGTGCGAGGTGTGTAACTTTCTGCGGTCTTCGGTCATTGGAAACTTTGCACAAATGAAGAACTTCATGGTGTATTAGTAAAAGGGTAAGATAAAGTATTGAACACACTGGCGTTCTAATAAAAGAACTTGAGTAAAATAGTCCATTAAAAAACAAGACCCACAACTCAACGCTGATATCATGAGGAGATAAGAACAATGTCTTTCAAGTTTTGTCAAAAAATCCTAGGTGAGTGGGTCAGGCTGCATTTCCGGTTTCTAACTGTGTCTTATCCAATTTTGCTTCCTGGATAACAACTGCCCAGGGTTGTCTATACTCTCTTGGTCTCCTCCTACTTCAGCTCACACCTTGTTTTAGCTTCTAATGTACAATTAAAATACACAGGTGCACGTGCACGCCGCACCGTCCTCTGTGGGCGTTCAGCGCAGGCTTACGTGATCTGTGGCTTTGGCGGCCTGATTTGGGTTTTGCCCTTGAGAAAAACTCTGGTTCTGATGTGTGTGTCTAGTAAATGAAGCGTATTAATGGCATAATTGGCACACGGAGGATCGTGCTGCAACCCCAGATAACGTGGATACCTCAACAGTGAGCTGACTGAGGAACGGCACGTTGCACCTTGCCGCTGGTAACCTCCCTGAGTCTTCCCTTCCCGGTGAGATGTGTGGAGTTGGGGGTTGTCTGGGTTCTCGACAGCAGCTTTTGTTCCTGGCAAACGTAATACACTTACATAATGAAAACTGTGCGCTACATTTACCTGAAGTAAAAATTATTATCCTGGAGATTATCTGGGCCAGTCTCCTCCCACTCCCATGGGCACCACTCCATCAAAGCAAAGGCAGGCTTTGAATGGTGTGAGAATATCCACTTCATCCACTGAACACAGAAGTGCTCTTTGTCAGTTGGGATGGTAGATAACACGTAACCTTGCCCCCATTTAAACTTACCTGAGAAAGTGACTTATGGAGGACACTTCAAAGGGCTAGCTCAAAACCTGAACTTGAGCTGAGATGAGTAGATACTCTTTAGGACCGAAGAATTAATATTCGAGAGGCCAAGAAACTCTTTCTGGAGCACATGACACCAAAATAACTAATTCCAGGTACCCTGAAAGTGAGGAGTGCACTTTCCTTCACAGAGACTCTGATGCAGAAAGGCAGGTGTTCTTCTAAGGTATTTTGCTTCCAAAGAAGCCATCTGTTTCCCCCAGGGTTAGAGTAAACAGCATCTGATTTGCCCAGGATGGAGGGTGTTCTTGAGTCACAGGATTTTCAGTCCTAAAACAGGCCAAACCCTGGGGTAAGTTGCTCACCCTCCAGGGCCCTGATGGCTTGATCAGACCAAACTGAACACGAGAGAGAATTCAGCAAAAGGTTGTTCTAATGGACTGGAATTACAGTCCCAGGACCTCTCAGGCACTAACTGGGCTGCTCCAGTCCTTCTGACAATGATTTTTCTGTTAGTCCATTTTTCATGTCACCTGGAAATCCACATTCTAAAAGACTGCTTAAATCCCAAAGTAAAACTAGTGTTGAACTAACTAGACAGCTTTCATTTTCCCAGTGTATTTAATTTTGGTCACTGACTACAGACGTTTTGAGTTAAAGTGAACACAGTCAAAAAAAAAATGTGCAGATGTCTAATTCTTTGCAGGATTTATGATATTACATAGGGACTGTTTTATACTCCATACTTCATTATGGTAAAATGAGTTGAGTTTATTACATGCTAAACAACTACAAAAATCACAAGTTGGATAGTAATTAGCTTGAATAGACATTTATTTTATCCTTTTACTAACAAAATAATTATAATTTTATGCTCCAGAAAAACTCGTTCTTACATTTTATGTCTGAGGTTGCTTTGCCAAACTAACACTGATATTGTCATGGAGTAGATGACAAAATGTGCTCTGGAGGTCTCGGCCCTATGAAGAACTTGGGAAATACAGCCAAAATGAGTAGTGCTAGTGATTGCCATTGTGTGTATGTGCGTGGGGGTGGGGGGAGGTACAGAACAGACTAGGTTAGCCACTTTTTTTACACACTAGCCCCTTACAGTCTCCAATCTTTCTGCCTGTCCCTCCTTTCTCAAAATTATCCTCCCAATTAGGTTTTATGATACACATTCCAAGGTAGGTAACAAGTAAGTCATTGCACTTTAATAGTTAGCACCTGAAAGAACAATATGGCAGGTCAAGCTTACAGACTATACCCAAGGCTCAAACAGTAGGCAGGAAATTTCCTGAATCACTCTTCTGACAGGCCTAAGATGCCACATTCTTCCAATAAAGAGCAGCTGGTCCTATTGTCTCTAGCCACTGCCGCTCAGATACCACCGAAGGCAGCTTCCCTCAACAGATCATGCATCTCAGCCGCACTAGATGGCTCCTCAGATACTCTTCCCATAGAAAACACCGTGCCTCTTTAAGGGCCCTAGCCTACCCATCGCTATGACAACACCTTCAGAAACTCCATCACAACTGAAAGGTTCTGAATCCAGTTCAGCAGAATTTGGTGCATGCCATCAAGTACCCCTTCCATCCATGTATGGGAGAGCATGCTTCCTTCAACAGGAGTAAGAAGAAAAGAAAAATGCAAGGACACCACCTAATTATTTTGTTGACAAACCCAACTGTGGTTAAATGCAAGATGTACGTGTCTTAGAAGAAGGGATTAAAAGCACCCCCTCAGACATGCGCGCATGCACACACACAGTGATACACAGTGCATTTTCTCCAGTATTTTCCTTTTTGTCGTACATATCAAATTGTCCTTACCAGAAGTGGTAAGCTTTTAGAAAAACCCAGAAACACTGTTTTATCATTCCACTATAAATTTTCAATTTTTCTGTTACAAATACTGTAACCTCACCTGTTGCTAATGTGTTGTCTACAGGTGTGTCTCAGTGGGCTCGATATCTCAGAGTGACTGCCTTGCCCCTGCATGCATCTAGCCAATGGAATTGCGAGATGGGCCAAAGGCTGATTTTGGGGGGCTCATGCTGTCCTATCAGGTATTCTCTGTTTACATTTTGTGTGGTAGGAGGTCAGTTTAATTTGCCCAGATTTTGCTTATATGTATACATTTTCAATAGCTTCCTTGATTATAAAAATTTTATTTTTCCAAATATAAGCACCTGGCAGAAATAATTTAGCTAAGAAGTCACCGTTTACTAGTAAGTGAGCTCTCCCATTCACCCATTCCTTTAGTTGTCACCTCACTGCCTCTTGGAATGGGATGGGATATTCAGCATTTTTCACTTCCTGCTGGGTGCTCAGTGGTAGGCATATACAGTTCCAGGAAGCAATCGCTTTTGAAGGGGATCGGAGAAAGCTTTAAATAAGGTATTTGGATTAATAAAATGAGGAGGTCTTTCCCCTCCCAGAACCAGACTGAAAATAGGAATAAATTAGTTCAGAAATGAATCTATGCAGATCATGTGCACAAAGCATATTTGACCAAGCACTGAGCTGGTAATCGGGGCCAACTCTCCACCATACAGACAGTGGGAAAAACTTAGTGACATAGCTTCTACTGTTTATGTTGAAATAACTTTTGTATTCAAAAGTGTAAGACTTTGATTTCAGACATTTCAGCAAAAACACATATATCCCTATTTGGAAGACAGATACTGAAATGAAAATGAGGAAAATCTAATAACATTAATACTATGATTATGTTTATTCTCTTTAGCATTACTTGAAAACAGGAGATCAAGCAATTCTACTGAAAACAAATATGCATCTTGTAACTAGAGATGAATTGGATCAATTCAGGTAACCAATTTGTTAAGAATTTGTTATATGAATCTCTGCCATGTGTAGAAATTAACTGCACAGTGGAGTTCAAAGGGCTGATCTATCGTAGCCTCATTATGAGACACAGAAAAGGCTGATTACATAAAATACAGAGTTGTTCAGTCAGGCCAATCCCGAAATAGTAGTTGCCTGCTTCCTCTGAGCAGGTTCTAGTCTCTGAGCTAGAGTATATTCTCAAAGTTAAAATAACAATCAGGATGATTAACCACCTCTAGGTAGTGGTGTGGACTTCTTCCCACATACACACCCAGTCAATTAATCTTCACACTCCAAACCAGTCCAGCAAGCATAAAGAATACATTGAGGGAGGGAGAGATAATCACTGGGAAAATAGATCCACATAGGAGGTTGGAAGATGCCTCAGGGGACCTGGCTTATGGTAAGAATCAAGTCTTGAATGCCACCACTTCCACATCACGATGCTCTCTTGCTGGTGGCTGAGCCATAGTCCTGAAATAATCGTGGCGACAGTGATTGTTTACAGGATGCAAGTCATACTGTGCTAAGAGGTAGAAATCCTCAACAGTATCATTTGTGGTATTCTGTTGATTTCTCAAGAAGTCTGTACCCTGGTCGAGGTCTTTTGGGCTCTTTGGTTACAGAAGAGCTACATATACAGTGAAATTATACCATTTAAAGTAAACCAGCCTTTCTGAAGAGCCAACCTCCAGTCCTTCCTGATATTTTATGTTGAAAATTGATTTGTTTACTGAAAACAAGCAATGGAAAAAATCCAATTACGAAGGCCTGGGAAAATACGTTTTGTATGGATGCCTCTCTCCTCCTCTGACTCTTTCTCTCACCATGACAGTTACGAATGAGCTTAGGATCGACCAAAGTTATCAGAACTTTTTCATTTGTTTATTCATTTGCTCTGTTTTGTTTTCAAATGGCAAATGAAACCAGGAAAATATATGAACTTAGGTATTTAGAGTTTTGTGATTCATGCTGTGCATCTCAAAAATTGATCTGATTTCTCTGTCATCAACCATAGATGTTATAAATGTGTTTTAATGCAAGATGATTGATGGAAATACATGAGCATAAGTGTGTGTTTACAGACAATTTGGTTCTAATTAGAACACCGATAGCCTCTTTAAACCATCCAAACATATTCAGACTAGCCTCCCCCATTAACTTGGCAAAGGATTTTTAGCAGTCTTGGAGTAAACACGATGATTTTTATTGCATAACAAAATTATATCATTGGAAATACAATCAGCAATACTGTGGAGTGATTTAAATATTAAAGGGTATTATACTTAAAATCTTTAACAGGTAGTTAACATATCATTTAACAAAAATTCAGTATGTCAGCATAATGATATATAGTCCACACTAAAGCCTTGTGACTGCTGATAACTAAAAGATGAATTGGTTGTGAGATTCCTACTGATAAGTTTCATTCAGATTTTCTCAACCTTGGCACCAAGAACATTCTGAGCCACATAATTCTTTGTTGTAGGGGGTTGTGCTGTACATTGGACAACTGTAGCAGCCACCCTAGCCGCTATCCACTAGATGCCAGTCACGTCCCCCCTTCTCCACCCCCAGCTGTGGCAACCAATAAAGAGCTCCAGTTGTAAAACATTCCTGGGGGTTGGGGGTGGGAAGGAGGGATCACTTGCAAATTCAGAACCAGTGTTTTCATGTAATACACAATAGAATTGCTTTTGTTTGTTTGATTGAAATAGAAGTGCTTTTGTTTGATTGTTCTGTTTACAGAACAATGGAGTTTAAAGATGGAGTTTACAATCACATCTAAGAAAGCATGTGGGCACTATCTCTCCAAGATTGTAGAGATTAGCAAATGACATTGACTATTTTTTCCAAGTTGGGATATTAGAATCAAAAGAAGAGAGAAAATACTGGATGAGGGCAGATACACAGTAAGATGACCTCCTTAAAGTAGACGCAACACATATTTTTAAAGTCTTGGGTTGAAAGTCTCTTCCCATTTAGCAAGAAAAGGGAACAGCCAATTCGAAATGCTGGTTTTGAGAGCAGACCCATGGAACCCAAGGATACGCTGCTGCCTTCTATCCCAACAAGTTTTAAAAGTGAAGAGGCAGAACTCACTTGAGACTAAAACAGAACACTACAGAAACACAAATACTATCTTGGTTATTCATAGATTCTGAGAGACACTTATAGGGATATGGAACTTAGTAGTAGTTTGGAGAAGAGAGCTAAGAAGATGGTTTGTCATTTCATAGGTGCTCATCAAGAGGTAAGTGAAATGAAGGCCTGTGTTTCTTCTATCTCAATGACATTTTAGGAATTCAGTGCTATCACAGATGAACGTGATCTCCTTTCCTGCCCAATGCTAAGTAAGCAGTGATCAATAAATGTGTGATGATGTTGGTAAACAGGAGAACCTAGCTAGGATCACAATGATTTCCTACTTGAAGAGCCCTGGGCAGAAAGTATAATACCCGTTATAGTCCATTAACATCCATTTGGTGTATAGCAGCTTTACACCGAATCCATGTGCCACTGATGTCTGTAAGTAGGACATAACCCCTTCATTACCAAAAATATAAGGCACTCGCCTCACAATTTTCCCCAGGGATGACATAGCAGCAAATTTGCAGCAACTGGGTATCACAGAAAGTTAATTTCTTGAATGAGAAATCTTTATAAATTTTTTTGTGCTATGAAAATGGGAAACAAAAAAGCAAGTTCATAAGTTAGTTTCTAAGCTTGCTCAAAGTTTCAGTTATTGATGTTAGTTTATGTGAAATAAAAAATGGAACACATAGGTCTCAGGCTGGCATCTCTGGACTTAGCCAGTAGCTACCAGGAACTCAAGCTGGACACTGACAACTGAGGAGAAACAGCATGACTTAAAACCAGCAGATAATGTGTGGAGCTGGAGTTACTTCTAACAGTCAATGAACTAGAGAAGGCAATTTATAGGGAAAACATTCAGAACGGCATAGAGAGGAATTTCATATGTGCTTCGAGGATCGATGGCTTCTCACTGTAACTCTCAGAACTTCCCAAGTCCTTAGTACAGTCTGGAACACCCACATTTGGGGCCCGAGGTCCAGTCAACGCTGACCCCCCATCACGAAGGTTTGTGTAACCCACATCAAGAGGTTTCCCTCTCTGCCTTAGTCCTTTGAAAATATAATTTAACAAGCAACATGTCTTCATTTTCATCACAAAGGACAGTGAGGCAAAACCTGGTGAGTTTAGCCCATTTCTGAAAGGAAAGGGAATAAACCAGTGGTGGTAAAATTAAAACACGTTAGAAGTTTAGACATTAAATATTGAAAAAAATGGATATAGAGGTCCTTCATTTCAGAGAAATTATCCGTATTATCGCTAAGTCCTCAGAAGTGCTACTAGCATTATAAAAAAAAAAAAAAAGATATAACTAGAAACTGAACCTTCAGCTCCATGATCTCAAAAGGCCCACAGAAAAGTTTGTTGCAATCACAGGCAGATAGCTGAGGAATTAGAAGGCCATGTTAGCTTGTGGAAACAGACCACAACAATGAGGACTTTGATAAACACACTGAAAGAATCTTCAGACTTCAAACCATATGCTCTTCAGTCGTGCACGCTGCCTTCATGCCCAGACAAACGTATCTTCCAACAAAAGGGATGCTGGGGCTGGTGGGAGAGGAAGATAGTGAAAGAGAAGCATATCAGAAGGATGGAGCCTCATGTGAGCAGCTGTAGAACTCCGTTTGAAACAAGCAGCTGGAAGGGAGTGTAAGGACGTCTGAGAAGCTCCAGTGTCTTCTAATCACGCACGGGAGACAGGGAGGCAAAAACATTGTACTTTCTCAACATGAATGAAGGCTTCGGTTTTGATGAAAGCTAACCTCTGTGAGGGGCTTTGGGCAAAAGATGAAGGGAAGCTAAGCAAACTGTTTGAAGATTCAAAGTTAAAATTTGGTCCAATAATTTATTTCCCACCCATATCACATAGCCAACAACTCCGTGTTCGGCCAAATGCTTGGGTTTTAGGTCATGATTCATTTTTAAAAAATTTTCACTCTCTAATTTTAATTTTTGATGACATTATTATCATTTAAGCCATTATTCCTATGTTTAAAAATTCCTTTAAACATTTGCCCTGTTATCTGTATTTTTCAACTACATATCTCATACCTGAAATATGCTAAATGAGTCAAATCATACTAATTAGTTGAATCAATTAATCAAGCATTTATTGAATGACTAGTGCTTAAACTCTCAGAAAGCCAAGTCCACACCTACTTTAGTTCATGATATTTCTGATGCAGTAGGCATTTACTACACAACCATTAATTAAAAGAATAAATGGCTTGATTAGTTTTGGTTGCCAATCCACATGTTTCCCAAGTTTACATCTCCTTTAATTAGACGAATTTCCCTTCAAGGCTCTGGAACTATGACCACAGATGGGCACTAAAATCCAGACAAGCCCATTTGCTGATTTCTCAATATTTTTTCCATAGCATGTTGGTGGCAGCTAAGAAAAGATGTTTAAAGGAAATCTATCAAGAGCAGAGGCACCGACGAGGGCACTTAGATGCAGTAGTATACAAAAAATGAAAACCTTGACCTTAAAATATGGAGGTACTCCCTTATTTTGCATTAAATTAACTAAGGGGAGAGCCAGAGGCACCTGGGCCCAAGTGATGGATCAGAGGGGGAGCACACTCACTCATTTAATAACCTTATTAACCTTTTAGGACCAGAGCTTTTGGTGGAAGTGTCATGAAATTTGAAGAACTTTTTTTATTTTCCAAAATGAAACTGGCTCTCAGTATGTGGTTACTCATAAAGAAAGGGAAAATTTTTAGGATAGCCATGGGTATTTTTAAACATGGTGCCCAGTACAGGCCTTACCGTTGACGCATTTTTCCAGGGCTGCTTTCGGTTTTCCCACTGAGTGGTAATGAGGTCATTGGGCCAGTCCTTCTCATGACTGACCCTTATGATTTCACCAGGTTTGCTTCTAAAAATAGCCTTTTGTAGGAATTGTTAGTCATTATCAGCTTTTCCCTGAGTTAATGTGGCTTTCAGTTAAGGTGCCAAATGCCCCTCCCTGGAAACTTAAGTTTTCCATGTGTTCACAGAACAAGTATATGCTAATTCGCCCTACCACAGTCTGAGTTTCCTACAGTTCTGATGTGGCTGAACGAGCAGTGGAGGATCATTTAGTCTGTGGTCCCTGGACTTCCTTCTGGAGGCGACCACTAATAGCAAGCATTGTTTTGTTTTCATGTAAACAGCCACCTCCTGGGAACAGGGAAGACATCTCTCTGACACAAAAAATATTTGTCCTATGCCTATTTGACCTGAGTCCGCCCTGCTCTCTAAGGTTTGTCTCCTTGTTGCCCCCTGCTTTCTTGGAGGGGTTACACTTCTTCATTTAAAGTTAAAGGAGCTCCCCTCTCAGGAGAGTGGCCTGGGTTTGTGCAGGGAGATAAGTGGGAGGGCGAGTCTGGGATGAAGAAACTGGTCTCCCAGAGAGCATGATATACACAGATAGACACCAACTGAATTAAAATCACCTGGGGAAGTTTTGTAGAGTAAAAGGCAAGGTAACTATTAGCAATCGACAACATAGATTGACTCAGAGTTGTGGCCCAGTGCAAAGATCAGAGATGGAGTCCCTCTCCTTTACTCCTCACTTCGGTGAGGAGCTTCCCCATCCCTGCACACAGAGCCAATGCACACAGAGCCAAATGTAGGTGCGTCTGGTTTCCTCCTCTGATCACAGAGATTTTTAAGTTCCTGATGTATTCTAAACAATGGAATATCCTTAACTCCATCCTCATCTATCAAATGACCAGTTGTAAAGACGGAATACTCTGTTGTCGTGAAATGGCTTTGCCAATGAAGCCAGTTATCAAACCAGGGCGCGCCGTGTCCCCAGGGTTCCTGACCATTTCAAATTGTCTAAGAAAGCAAACCTGTGTTATGATCATACAAAAACATGAACCCAGGACTTTCCCGCCTGTGTTTATACTTGCTTGGATGGTGAAGCAGCAATGCTGCCACCTCGCTATTCAGCAGGACAGTGGCATCCACCCTCGCTTGTCACTGGATTTTTCATTACAACAGAGTTGTAATCACGTGAGAAAAATGCCAGTTTCATTTAAGAAATTCTTGATGAAGTGATAAACATTATTAAGTTTATTAAATCAAGAACTTTGCATATGTCCTTTGAACAATTTGTATGATGAAATGAGAGGTATAGGTATAAAGTGGTTATACTGTCTACAGAGGAAAATACTTTGTATGATTTTCTGAGTTGTGAGTTGCACTATCACTATTTTTTTAAAAAAATACCATTTTACTTAAAAGAAAGGCTAAAAATTACATTATTCAGACATGAACATTTGTCAATTTTTCACAAACAACAAGACGATATCTCATGGTTTTGATTTTTCTTTCCCTAGTGACTAGTGACATTAAGCATCTTTTAATGTGCCAATTGGCCATCTGAATGTGTTCTCGAAGAAATGTGTATTCACATCTTTAGTCTATTTTTATTTTATTTATTTTTAAAATGTAATCTTTATTGTATTTTTTCCATTACCATTCAGTCCCCTTATACCTCCCTCTCCCCAGCAATCACCATGCTGTTGTCCATGTCCATGAGTTCTTTTTCTTGTTTGCTCAATCCCTATTTTTAAATTGGATTATTAGTTGTTGTTTTTGTTTGTTTGTTTCATTTTGTTTTTGCTATTAAGTTGTAGACATTCCTTAGATATTTTGAAAACTGGTCCTTTATCAAATATATAGTTTACAAACATTTTCTCCTGGTCCGTAGGCTGCCTTTCTGCCCTGTTAATTGCTTCCTTTGCTGTGCAGAAGCTTTTAAGTCTGGTGTCATCCCCTCTGTCTAATCTGCTGTTGTTGCTTGTGCTTTGGTATCACATCCATGAACTCATTGCCAAGACCAATGCCATGAAGCATTTCCCTCTGCTCTAGGAGTTTTCATTTTCCAAGTCATTTGAGTTGATTTTTCTGTATGGTCCAAGAAAAAGCTCTACTTTCACCCCACACCTATAGAATGGCTATTATTTAGGAAGGCGACAAGTTTTGGTGAGGATGTAGAAATTTTAGAACTCTTGCACACTTTTTGAGGGAATGAAAATTGGTGCAACCACTATGGAAAACAGTATGAAGGTTCCTCAAAAAATTAAAATTACTACACCCATATTATCTAGAAGTCCTACTCATGAATATTTATCCAAAAGAACTGAAATTGGGATCTCAGAGAGATAATAGCATATTGATTGCAGTGCTATTCACAATAGCTAAGATGTAGAAACAACCTAATTTTCCATCAATTGATGAGTGGATCAAGAAAGTGTGGTATAAGTGTAACCTAACTGACAAAACAAACAAGCAAGCAAATTATAACCAGAGGCACTGAATTAAAGAACAAATTGACAGTGACCAGAGGAGAGGGGTGAGGGGGATAATGGGGGAAGGAAGGGGAAGGGTCATCAAGGAACATGTGTAAAGGACCCATGGACAAAGCCAAAGAAGGGTAGGACTGAGGATGGGAGGTGGGGATGGGTGGGGCAGGGGAGAGTGGGGGAAAATGAAGACAACTGCACTTGAACAACAATAAAAGAAAGAAAGAAAGAAAGAAAGAAAGAAAGAAAGAAAGAAAGAAAGAAAGAAAGAAAGAAAGAAAGAGTTATATACATATTGAAATACAATTCAGCCAAAAAAAAAAAAAAAAACCACCAACCCTGTAACATATGACACTAGAGAAGAACCTTGAGAACACTATGCTAAGTGAAATAAGCCAGTCCCAGAGAACAAATGCTGCATGATTCCACTACCTATAATCATGAAAATCATAGAAGCAAAGATTAAAATGATGCTTGCCAGGAGTTAGGAAAAGGGGAAATAAGGAGTTGTTAAATGACATTATAAAATTTCAGTTATACAAGATGAATAAGTTCTAGAGATCTCTTGTACATCACTGTCTCTATAGATAATACCATATTTGTATGCTTAAAAATCTGTTAAGAGAGTAGTTCTCATGTTGAATGTTCTTAACATTGTTCTCACAATCAGTCAAGCAAGCAAGCAATCAAACTGGTCACTTCAAGGAAAATAACAGACAGTATTTGCTATCAATCTTAAAATGTAAACTCTTAAGCAGAAATCAGCATTTTGCAAAACTTATTTCCACCACCATGAACATGATGATTTCCCAATACTTCAGTACTTTTTGATGTGATCGGTAATGACAGTAACAGATATGATTGTTTAATATAATAAAATGCATCCGTGTTTAGAGGTTCCACATAACTTAATGAATCAATATTCTCCACATGGTCAGTGTACAATGTTACAAAATCCTGCAGGGCTTGGAGATCTACTCAATAGATTTTTTAATATAACAGAGAACAAGAAATTTATTAATGCTATTTTGCACTCTACATAACAACTAAATCTTAAGACCTTCAAGAGTTCTGGTATAGTACCAAGGAAGAAATATTCATAATCACCTTCAAGGTTATTAAATTACTCCTCTCCTACCAGATATAAATCTTTATGCAGCCAGATTGTCTTTCTATAATTCCACCAAAATAAAATGTAGAAACAGAATAATTGCAAAAGCAGATGTAAGAATTCAGCTGTCTTCTTGTGAGCCAGACAGTAAAGAAGTTTCCAAACATGTAAAACAATGCCATCTTATTTGGTTCATTTTCATTAAAAGACATGACTTAGTCTGACATGTAAATATTTATTATTGCTACTGTAAATACATTAATTTTTAAATGTCTCATTTTTAGTTCCTAGTATCATAAACTTTAATAAATATTGCCCCAATAAACAAAAGCTCTTTGTTCTCATGGTTTTCAAGAGTATCAAGGAGCCCCTGGGCCAAAAGGTTTGAGAAACACTACTTTAAAGTGACGTGTTTTTGCTTTTTCCCTCTTTCAGTAGTAACCACAGAGAACTTAGAAGGAGTTGCTGAGAGATCCCAACACTCCAGGCCCTGCTGCTCTCTGTGACTTACTGGGAGGATGGTTGCCCCAGTATGGCAGTCCCTCCTCGTCCATGCTTTTACCACCCGAGGTTTCAGTTACTTGAGGTTGATTGCAATCTCAAAATATTAAATGGAAAATTTGGGAAATAAAAAATTCATAAGTTTTAAACTGCAAGATGTTCTGAGAAGCATGATAAATCTTGCACCATCCCGCTCTGTCCCACCAGGAGTGCCAGTCATCCCCTGTCCAGTGTGTCCATGTCATATATTCTACCTGCCCACTAGTAACTTACTGTATTAGCCATGTCCATTATCAGATCAGATACTGCGACAGAACTGCAGTGCTGGTGTTCAAGTCAACCTCATCCTCAGAAGATCAAGGGTAGCCTATCACTGTGTCACAGGCCCATCTCACTCCCCTCGCTGCCTCTCACCATGAAGAGTGATAGCATCTCGCATCGCCATGAGAAGGGTGAGGGCAGCACAATATGGTGTTTCGAGAAAGGGAGAGAGGCCACGTGCACATAATTCTATTACAGTGTTTTATTGGTAGAAGTGGTCTATTTCATTATTAGTTATTGTTGCCAACCTGGTACTGTGCCAAATTTAGAAATTAAACTTTATCATAGGTATGAATATGTAGGAAAAACATAGTATATACAGAGTTCAGCACTATCTAGGCTCTCAGACATCCACTGGGGTGCTGGAACGTACACCTCACGGATAAGGGGGGACCACCATACTTGCTCTTTGCATTAGCCCAAGACTCACCTGGTTCACCATTGAAACAGGTTGGAGTTCATAGTAAAATATTAGAATTATAGGTAATCAACTTTTAAGATCTTGTTTTAACTAATTTTCCCAGTTCCCATGATATATAATCCCTTGTCTTTACCCATTTGGCTTCTTACTAACAATTACATATTGTTTTGTAGAAGGCAGAGGATATTCATTGCAAGTCATCGAAAACAAAGCCAGTTTTGACAGCAACTGAAGTGACTGCTTGTTTGGAGGGTTTTCTTCTACTCCTGAATAGCTCTCAGCTTCCTTTTTGGAAGCAGTTGAATTATCCACAAGCAATCAAGTGTAAATATTAAGCATGAGAGTTTCAGGATGTCCTGAAAACGTTTCTATTCACAGGGTTCCTCATACAACAAGTTGGGTTTTCTTACAATCCAGCTATTAGAAATAAAGCTGGTTTTATACCTGATCTATCTTATTGTATACAATTAGCTTAGCTCCATAAATAATAAGTTGGTTGAAAAGTTAAACATTAACCAGTGTGTAATTTTCTTCATAATAAATATATTGAAGACATACTAAACATAAGACCCCATACCCAGACTGCCGTTTAATCCTGTACCACCTCCCAGTCTTCTGAAACAGGCATTGTTACTTCAATCTTATTATAGCTAGAAAACAGAGAATTGTACAGTAAAAAAAAATTAGAGCCAAGATTAAAAATGAGGTTTGTGTGACTTCAAATTAATGAGCCCTGTAGACAACACAACATGGACAGATAGGATAGGGAATGATTCAAGACAGCAAACCAGTTGGGAAGTCACTACATTGCGCCAGTGAAAGGCATTATGATGGAATTTCCATTTTCTTTTTCCTCTTGAAGAAAGATCCAAGATACTGCCATGTATTTTCTCATTACTGTCTCTCAACACATGATTAACAGAGTTGACAGCACTAGTTCAGAAGGACTCTCAGTTTTAATTTTTCCCGTTGATTATGGACTGATCAATAACCTTGAGTAATTGCTAGGCAAAAACCAAGTTGTGCTCGATCAAGTGTTATGGTTTTTGAAATCATTAATTGATGTACTTTCACTGGGGGCTAATATAGCCAATCAACTTGTACTTTCCTGACTGAAGTCATTTAGATCTACATGGTTTGCCTGTTTTGTTCTTTTTTCTTCCTCCTCAGATATATAAACTTAAGTCTGGGAAGCAAAACCCATTCTTTTGTTTTAACACCCCATTCAGAGGTGGTCTTTGAACACTGGACTGCTCTTTTTCTACCACTAAAAAGTAGAATTTGGTAATTTAATATAGGCCTAATCCTAGTTATGAAAAGGAGATTCTGACAGAATGAAAGATTTCACTTCTGTTTCATAGTGTGAGCTCAGTTGAGTATAATTTCTACTTACTGAAAAAATAACTTAGCAAAAATGCTTCTAGAAGAAAACACAAATATTTTTCAGTTTCCAAATTTGGATTTTAAGAGTTAGTAAAAAATTTTTAATCACATTTAAGTTTCTAGTAGTTTTTGAAAGGTGATGTCCTCCTTTACTGCCTAAGACCCTCCTGGATTTCCCTAGGTGCTCAGGGTGGGCCTGCTGCCCTTGCAGCAGAGCCAAGAGACCACCCATACCTACGTGTTTGCTCTGTAGCCTCAGGTGTCCCTGAACCCAGCTTGGTTCTTTGGCTCTAATCACAATGATGTATTTCCAGTTTTCTAAGGGTGCTGTTTCAAATTTATCTGCTAGTGCTCATCCTGCTTCCTTTTCTTGCCATGTTCTCCACCCTCAGTTTTGCCTCCTGGGGTCGGGAGCATAGACATATTTCCTGAGACTCACCTCAATGCCATCTACTGATACAGAGAACCAGGACGAGAACCTGGGAAAGTCTATGAAGATGTTTTCCAGACAAGCCTCCTGTCCCCACCCTACACCCAGCCAGACCCAAGCTCACTTCTTCCTGTGCTATAACTACCGTTCCTGACATTCTTCTATCAGAACCCATCCAACGCTGACATGGTTACATCCATGTTCCTCCCCACAAATCTATAAACCTCTCAAAGACAGAGGCCACTTCTATTGATTTTTTATCCTGGGCGTACATGACAACATTAAGCATATGTTAGGCACTCATTGAAGATCTGTTGAACAAATGCAGAGATTTCCTTCATTCCAAAGACTTTCCACATCTGCTTAAATGTATGAAATACACATTAAATTAGTATTCTGACCTATTTAAGAAGATAGAACAAACAGTGAGAGAGAAAACCAAAATCCCAGTCCATGATCACTGGGGGATTATTTGATACTGTGGTTGGAGGAATAAATGGGAATCAGGAACTAAATGTTACTATCTTGGTTTGAATTATACTTGAAACTGAGTCAGTCTGTGCTTTTAGCAACATGACTTTAAAAAGTAGCACTGTTAAATTAACTCTACTGACTACACAAATAGAACTTTCTGTATTTTAACTAAAATATTTAGTATTTTAACAAAGCAATGTGGTATTTTACGCTTAAGAAGCTACGTAGTTCTGTGTCTGGGGCAAAACAGGTTGTGATAAGTGTATCTTGAATGAAGTCATGAATGAATGAAAGCAAATAAGTCCAATCCATTTTTCTGAGTTTACAGATGATAACATTGACATCCAAGCAGTTGTGGAACAATGACAAATAATCCAACATAATGGCTCCTGGATCAGTATCTACCATGTTGCACACAGTCATCAATATTATAATATACAGTGATGTTGGGTGGATGGAGCACACAGTCAAGGGCATAGAACCTCGGAACAGGACAAGAAACATTTACCATAAAGCTAATTTGCTACATGTACTACATGCTATAGACACAAAGAAGGGATGAATACTGATCATGTTCAACAGTATTCTAACCAAAGCCTCCCATGAGTATAGTCCAATAGAAGAGAAAGACAAAACAAATACTTGTAGTGCAAAGCGATACATTAGGAAAACACAAATGAGTAAACAATTCCACCTGGGGGTTAGTGAGGGGAAGAGGGAAAGCTACAGGGAAATGTACGACACTGGGGCTGCCTCTTGAGGGATGAGTAGGCATTTTCCAAGTAGATGGGATGGGGACTTGCACTCCAGGCAGAAGACATAAATGCTAGCTCATCTGGCATCATTGAGATGAAGGACCCATATAACAAACTAGTTCAAGATCGGAACCCAAGCTGATCTCAGCGGAGGGCACTACTTCTGCACAAATGGAGAGAAACACTTAGTTCAGAGGTGTCAAACTCATTTTCACTGGGGCCACATCAGCCTCGCAGTTGCCTTCAAATGGCTGAATATAATTTTAGGACTGTGTAAATGTAACTACTCCTTAACAGTTAAGCAAGAGCTCGGCACTGCTGCCAGGTAGAAACAAGGTGCCAGGCTGAATAAAACAAGGAGGAGGGCCGGATTCAGCTCCTGGGCCTTGTGTTTGCCACCTGTGACTTAGTTCCTCCTCCAGCCACTGCACAGTGGGAAGGCAACATGCCAGGAGCTATGAAGAGCCTCAGGAAAAGAGGAACAAAGAAAAGCCATGTGTTTGAAGGGGATGTGCTCTTTCCTAGGTCTAAAGCATTACATGCCAACACCCCTTAGTTCGAAACACCATGACCTGAGCTGATGGGAGGAGACAGCAATGCACTGTAAGTTCTCGGTCAACACCCAATCACTGCTTACTTGCTAATTCACTTATTTTATTTACTATGCCTGATTCATGTTTGCATAGGTTCTTTTTGGATATTTTTGGATATTAATATTTTAATTCACAGAAATATTCTTTATTCCAAGGGAGAAAAAAAACAAAGTGAGATTTCAATGCTATCGGTACATGCCTGAAATCAAAATTCACATTTCACCACAGCCATAGAGAAACATCACACTGATATGGGTTGCTTTCTACACTTGATCACATGCAGCATTAGAAGTTCAACAATTCTGAGCTGAGAAAGGCATCACATACCCAAAACTGTATCCTGACCATTGGTAAGCAAGATCTTGGAAGCAATTTCGGTGATGCCCTCATCCTTCAGGAAATGTGGGAGCCTGGAAGTGAACTGTCTTAATGAACAATTGCTAGGAAAGGTTTCATCCCCCACCCCATTCATTGGACACCCTCCCCACCCAAAGCAGTTTCCTAATAACCACACAGTGTGAGAGATAGAAGAAAAAACAATAGATTAAAATTAAAAAAACCAGACATCTGAGATAGGAAAGAGCTGGGCTCAAATACCTGGAGGAAAGAGAGTTATTTAACAAAACATACAAGAGATTGACAAGAAGGGTCCCCAGGTCTCTTGTTATTGCCTTTGTCTTCTTCATCTCCACCACCACCACCATCTTCATCATCAGCATCACCATCATCATCACCACCATCACCATCATTGTCATCATTACCAAGGAGTACTACATACTGTTTCAAGACTCAAGAACGGTTTTCGAAAGCACCAGTCTACACTTACTATTGTTATCCCTACAGCCCTCTAACTAATAGGCCTTCTAAACATCTGTCTCCTCGCCTATAAAATGAGGAAAATGTAGCACTTAACTCAAGAGATATTTAGAAGAATAAAATAACATCATCCGCATAAAGTTTTAGTGCAGTAACCGACACAGAATAGACCTTCAATAAACTGTACTATCATCATGGCCACACAAAAAAACTCCCGATTAGCAGGTTTGCGTAGCCCTAGGCAATTCAAAGGGAGATTCATGCCTCTCAGACCAGACACTTTGCGATGGTCACCAGAAAGATAGATGGATATGAGTTATTGATTGAGCTGCTTTGTCATCATGTGGAAATTGTTTTTAAATGAATAAGATGGTCATATTCTTCAAAGTATTTCTAGAATTTTCTACAAAATGCCAAAGAAAGGCATTTTTTTTTTTCTGGTAAAACATTATAATCCTGGTCACCTCTGATATTAAAGAAACTGTTTTTGTTGTATCCAATCTGTCTGACTTAATTTTTTAAAAAATATTAATCCACCCTTCTTCTTGGGCAAACTCCAGCCAGACAGATATTTGCCGTTCTGCGATTGTTTTAAAGTGTTGGCCCCAGACACATAAGCATTGTTGGAATGCAATGGAAAAAAAATGTTTTAAATCTCAAATGGGGTAATAAACTGCAGCCAGAAGCTAATTGTCCTGAAACCTGAGCTTTTATAACATGTTACTACTGTAGTGGGACCACTCAGCACTCCTTTGGTGGGGTTGTTGTGTAATTGGTAGTAGATTACACTGCAGACATATTTAAAAAAAAGATGTCAAATCAGACATTTCTGCTTATTACTTAGACCTCAGCATAATTCTCAAAGCAATCAATGCATTTCATCCATTAAACTATTGATGGGGGGTATTAATTCATATAATGTTTAACTACTCACTGTGGACTTTCTCTCTGCCAACTTTCTTCCACCCAAGAAGTCCTGAAATGTTGTCGCTCCTGTCAAAAGAAATGAATCATTAATAAGAACCAGCAAGGCCAGAGGCGAGCTAAGAGCTGGGCCGTGATATATAAAGGCTTCACATTCTTTTAATTTGGTGCTGAATTGTATGTGCAAAGGAGCAAACAGCCCAGCAGGGTTTTACCAAGAGTCCGAAAGAAACAAAGGTATATCCATGAAATCTATTTATGGAATGTTTAGGGATCTGAGAATGCTTTCTGTTTTTAAATTATATACCTGGTAGGCACTTTAGAGTCAATAAGAACAAGAACTTATAAGTAACACCCCCCAAACCAAACTCTAAACGCACAGGAGGCCAGCAAAATGACCTCACTCATCTGCCGAAGTCTTAACAAAATTAGGTCAAGTCCAGGTAACAGCAGGCCTATGTCCAAAGAGTATTTTGTGATTAGAATTTTAAAAAATAGCTCGTCTTCCAAGTTTTAATCTTTGTGTTATGTTCCTTTCTATTGGATTTTTCTTACCTTTTTCCCCCTTTTTTCAGACACCCTATCTTTTGCGGAACTCCGTATCAACAAGGGCTTACAAAGGAGGCTGGGCACGAGAGAGAGACGTGCATGGTCACTAAACCAGGAGCTCTGAAGTCAGGTTGTAATCCAAGCCTGCTTCAGTCACATCCTTATTGTAAAACAGCTCGAGGTCCTTGAGTTCCAATTTCCCCCCTTGGCAAAGTAAAGACAATGATGTTTACCTCACAGTGATGTGATAAAGTGTAAAATGAACAGCATATATAAATTGCTGAGCAGAATTCTCGGCGCCAAGATGCTAACGAGTGATGGGTAAGTGATGCAAACAGTAACAATGAGGAAGGAAATAAAGCTCACTGATCAGTGCGAACAGTCATTTCCATTAACCAAAGTCCCAAAGCAGGTTGGAGGCCTAGGTCAGTGTCACTGGCCTTAAACTTCCACTCCATCCTACGTGTGTTTTTGTTTTAGCACCTGCTGGGCACGATCCAGACTAATTTTTTAAAGATGCGCAAGAGAAAGCCTGGCCAGAGGAGGAACTTGATTGGACTTTTAGCTGAAAAGCGCAGCTCATGTAGAGACCTTGGAAATAATGTTTAGAATCTAAATATTATCAAAATATTTTCAGGCTACCTAAGGATTCTCTAAAACAGGTTCAAACAAGCGCTTCAATCAAGTTTTGAATAAATCTTAAAGAAAAATTATGTAGTAAGAGAAGCATAGAATTAGACTTACTTTATATGTTTTTCTGTTAGCCTAAAAACAGGGTCCTTATCCTTATATTTGTACCTTTTTCTTTTTCAATTTTCTTATATTTGTAGCACACTTAAGATTTTACGAAACACATCCAAACCCTCAGCTGATCCCCGCCACAACCCTGTGAGGTCCATGGCATTACTTCATCACCGATTTACAACTTAAGCTCAAGGTGGTGTGTTGCAAAAACACATGTACAATCCTGCAGTCCAGACACCGAGGCCAGGGATATTCGCTAGAGGATTAGAAGTGGTTTATAATCACACTCCTGAAGGCCACAGATCAACCTGAGTCGGCACCCCTTTAATCCAGACCTCTTAGGGAAGTATATTTTGGCTCTGACAATGTTTCATATGCAAGCACCCCCTGGTTTGTGATGATCTTCCGGATCTAAACTATTTTAAATACACAGACTGCTACTGATTTCTTAGTAACTATACTAATTTAACCTTAGGTGCCTATTGTTTAGCACAAAGAACAAGTATTCCGGACCCACTGTCATTCATTCGTGCACACAGCAATACTTTAAATAAGCCTTTATGATGTGCTGGGCACTGCTCTGAGCTCTGTAGGTACAGTAGTGAAGAAAATAAACAGACAAACACTCTGCCCTTTTGAAACTCATATTCTAAGTAGGGAGAGATGAAATATACAGACAAGTACACTATACTATGTATTTGTCTAATGCTATAGAGTTTACAGGAAAAAACAAAGTGAGGAATGGGATCAGGGATTGCTAGGATGCTGTTTTAAATAAGGTTGTTTAGGAAGACCCCACTGATGAGATCATAAGTGACGAGAAACCTAAAAAAATAACCAAGCAGGGTGACCTGTTAGAAGGCTGTTTCAATAATGTGGGTCGGAGAGGACGATGGCTCGGACAAAGGTGAGGACAGTACAGATAGTGAGAAGTGTCAGAATCTGAATATATTTGGAAGATAGAGCCAGTAGGATTTGCTAACTGATTAAATGCAGGTGTCAGAAGAAGACGTAATACTTAGCTTAGACTCTGAAAGGTGGAGGTGAGCATCCACCAACTGAGAGAGTGAAGACAAAGGTAGAAGCCGGTTTGAAAAGAAAAATCAGATGTTCAGAGTGTTGGACAGAGTAAGTTTTAAGAGTCGACTGAAAGCCCAAGTAGAAGAGTCTTGTATGCAGGTAGATAATTCTGGAATTTACCGAAGTCCTGGTTGGAGATAAGGAAGTTGAGAGTTGACTAACCACAAAATGAGTTTAAAGCTACAAAACTTATCTCCTCCTGGAGAGTGTTGGGAGATAGAGACAGGGCCGAGATGAATCCTGGGACACTGTTAGGATTAGGAACTGGGAGGCCGAGATGAAGATTGAGAAGGCCGTTGCTCAAATATATTGGGTGCACTTTGGTATCTCTTCAAGGAGAAAGTATTTCCCTTCTGTTTTGTTGGAGGTCAGGAGTGGACGAGGAGATGGGCCAACAAGGCAGGGGTGGACAACACTGAGAGAAAACGGTCAAAGCCATTCGGAGCCACCCCTAAAGCAACAGGAAGTAGGCCAAACCGAGAAACGTGTGAAGCATGATGAAACTGCCTCTGCTGATTTCCTTCTGTGGCTCTTAAAATGCCCAGGAAGCGAGTGGATTTGCAAATTTGGGAGACTTTGTTGGTTACAGAACCCTCACGCCTTCCATTTGATCATTTTCTTTGTTTCTTTCTTTCTACGCTTTTGTGTCATCACACACAGTGATGTAATTTCAGGTTCCCTTATCTCCACCTCTCTTAAGTAACTGTTTATTTTGGCCCAAATCTCCCAATACTGAAATGAGAATTCCTTGAGTGCTGGGTATAGGTTTCAATGAGCTCTGTCTACTCCTCCCAGCTCCTGCTCAAGATGTTTGTGTGAGACACATCCCTAAACAACTGCTGAATGTACAGTGGCTTAAATTCTCCGCAATATGAGTTCATATGTCCTGCCCCTAATGTCAAATATGCGTGAGAAAACAGTTCCTCAAAAAGTTGAACAAAAGCATTTTCATATGACCCCGCAACTCCAAGCTTAGGTGTATACACCAAGTAATTGAAAATCGGTTCTCAAACAAATATCTTTATACAAATATTCACAGCCGCACAATTCACGATAACTAAAGGGGGACCATCCCAGGCATCCACTAATGGATGAATGGATAGATCCAATGTGGTACAGATGTACAAAAGAATATCATTCAGCCATAAAAAGGAGCAAAGTACTTATACATATTACAGCAATATGAACCTCAAAAACAATATGCTAAGCAAAAGATGCCAGAGTCCATGTATATGGAATATGCAGGACAAGTAGACACATGAGACAGAAAGCAGACTGACAGGGACAGCAGCTAGGAAGGGACTGCTGAATAGGAACAAGGTTTGGGGGTGTTTGGGGTGGGAGATGAAAATGTTCTGGCCCTTGATATGTGTGGCAGCTGCAGAGATGGTGGAAGTACTACACGCTGCTGTGCTATAAGTATGAAAACAGTGACTTTTATGTGTATTTTACCTCAATTGGAAAATGAGTGATCAGAATTACGTATGCATGCATACAACATACATAGGAATAAAAGAGGTATGTACACTTGTGTTGCTTAAGCTTCTTTTCCTCTTCCTCCTCACGTGACTCTCACAGAATTGCTGACAGAAAAGAGAAGTGTAATTGGAGTCTCAAAATCACAATTGTCCTCAGCACAAAGCTAAATCCTTATCTGTGGCTTCAATCTTCTACCTGATTCCAGAATACTTGGTGAAATGCAGCACTTTTTTGGGTGCTTTAAAACATTTTGATTTTTGAATTTTAAAGTAAGTTCAGACATACAAAAAAGTTTCAAAATAGTGAAAAAGAGTCTTGTGGACTATTCAGTCAGATTCCCCAAATGTGAACATTTTTATGTAAGTTATGAATATGTCAAGCACATTTTAGTGATAAAACAAAGGGGTAAAATATGCATCCATATGTACATTCATATGTGCACACATGTACACCATATAGGAATAAACTATATATTTGCACATGTGTATTCACACGTGTCTTTATGCGTGTGTGCATGTGTGCATGTATATGTGCATGTATAGAGGTGTTTGTGTATATGGGTGTGTGTATGATCATGGACATGTGTCTGTGTATAGACACATGCATGCATCACATGTACATGTACATGTATGTGTGTATATGCAAGTACATATACACATTTTTCTGAACCATCTGTAAAGACATATTGCCTCTTCACTCACATACACAATGTGTTATTTTCTAAAACCAAAGACTATTGTATTAATATAGCACAATTGTTAAAATTAATTTTTTCAGAATTTATTCATTTATTTTTTAATTATTTTATTGTTGTTCAAGTACAGTTGTCGGCACTTACCCCCCACCACTCCCCATCACCCCAGCCATCCCCACCTCCCTCCCCTGCTTCCACTCCCCCTTGATTTTGTCCATGTGTCCTTTATAGTTGTTCCTGAAACCCTTCCCCCCCATTATCCCCTCCCACCTCTATTTTGATAGAACTAACATCTCATCTATAGCTTTTTTCAAATTTCGCTACTTCTACTAATAATGTACTTTTTAACAAAAGCATAGAGTTGAAATATATGAAATGGATTGAAGTAAAATTGGAAAACAGATGTTTTTGAAGACCTTCTCTTATATCTAGCTCATTGTATTTTTAATCACCAAGACAATCTATTATGCAACATGTCTGGAGCACCTGAAGACTGGATTCAGAAATGAATTTTATTCAATTACTTAAATCCCAAATGTGGATGCTTTTATACTGTGACACTGTTAATCACCCTTTTAAGAATAGAAGGAGAGCCAACAAAAAAAATATCATAAGGGTCTAAATATCGTTAAGCCTAAAAGTGTTCTTGTTTACTTTTTCTTTGATCATGAAAATCTACAGGCAGCCATAAAACTTTTACGGGAACTATAATTATTTGAAACTTTCAGGGTGTCCTTAAAGCACTTTATAACAACCTCAAGTATCATAACTTGATATTATTTCTACTTTTCTCCTTATAATGAAAATAAAAGTTGTGAGTCCTAGTCATCATTTCCACATGAAAAAACAGTAGAAAAATGGTGTGTTTATTCACCTAGAAAATGCCCAGCTGGGGTTTATTAACCACATTTTAGTTACTCATCTTTATGACTCTCAAATATAGATAAGATAAAATCACAAAGACCTCCCAGATGACAGGTCCAGCAAGGCCATTGGATTACAGGGAAGCTAGGGTCTTCAGTGACTGCCTCATAACCAGCCACAAATTATTTTTGTTTGAGGTATCAGTTCTCTGGAATTTGTAGCAAATTAAAACCTACAGCTGTTTCATACCACACCATCTCTATCATCTCATTGGCAATTGCTATAGCCTCTCAACATTGAGCTGTTGAGGATACCTGTCCTGCAAATCCATGATCATGTAAGTCCTATGTAATAAAATATATAGATATAGAAATATGATGTAAGATGCAGATGTGCATATACATAGTTCCTAAATAAGGCTTGCTCATCCCATCCATCCATCCTTCCATTCATCTTTCTAGGTACCTTTCTAGCTATCTCACTATCACCTGTCTGTCTTTGCAAACTGTCTGCTCTAAGCCAGTGCAATGAATCATACTCTCTTGTAAGAGAGGAACTCAAAAGAATACATCACATATCTGGCCATAAGAAACCCATAGTTCAGTTAGGATCATTGACCGATAAGGAGATAAGCCACAAGTCAGCATCAATAGCTCTCTAACATCTGCCTGAATGGAGTTCCATGCGATCATGAAAAAGAATCTGGTTGAGATTTCCTGGGATTTATCTATAAAAAGTTCACAGGGGAGGTGACAATTGGGCTATGAAATCTTGATGGCTGAAGAGAAATGTGTCATGGAAAAGAGATTGTGAGGGATACATATATATATATTCATATGGATATATATATTCATATATATATGAATTCAATCCATAAGTGAGCTACTTTTCTTCATTATGTCAATCAGTTTGTCTATTTTTCGTGCTGGTAAAATATGGTGTCTGAAACAGATCATAATGATTGTAGAATGGGGTGGCAGAGTGTAAGAAGCCATTAGCTCATATAATATATGTAGTAGAAGGATTTTCTCTCTATCTAAATGTCCTCCACAATCCTTTGACACAGACAATCTCTCTCTAATATACATATATCATCTAGCTATAGTTAGATACAGATAAATATATATATAAGCATATTGATATCTATACACACATAGAGAGAGAGACAGCTATGTAATATCTAGGTGAGGGTGGCTTTTAATGAGAAATATACAGAGGTATATTTAGTATTTATATATATAATTTACAGATAAACTAGTTAGGGGGTCAGGAAGACCTAAAGGGCCCAGAGTCCAAAAAAGTGAAGTCAAGTGATTTCTGACTCCGTGGCTCCTTCTGGGAAACCTTAACTGCTGCCACAGTCTCTTCTACAGAGTCCCTTCTGCACCAGCCACCACGCTCTGTCACGTGTCCTAACACACTGGCCAAAGTTGACTGTAACACCAACAGACGCCACACCCAACAACAACCACCCCTCAATGAATGGAAGGCATCCTACTAATTGGCTGAGCTCAAGAAAATCAGCCCACACTAGATGCTGATGGATAAATAAATCCCTTTGCATCGTGCAGCTCCCTTTTCTCTGCTATCAGCAGTTTACCACTGCTGTGCAGCATCTTGTCACAGACAAAACACAAATGAGAAGCCATGAGTCACGCAGAAGTTGTGAGTCAAGCTCTGACTTCATCTCCCACGACTCTTCGCCCAGCTGCTCCTCTGCAGCCACGCTTCCCGGTGCCAGACACCTGCCTTTCTCAGGACTCGGTGCTTGCTGTTCTCACTGCCTGCAACACTCCCTCCTCAGCGTGGCTCATTCCCTCCTTTTGATTATGTCTTTCCGACAATGTCACCTTTTCGGGGAACCCTTCTCAGTGAAGGGTGGCATCTCTGGTCACCCTGTCTAAAACTGTACCCTCCACACACTTCAAAATCTCCTTCCCAGCATCATTATTCTCTACCTCAGCACTCATCACTCTGTAACATATCATATCTCTCCCCTCCATCATCTTTTTCTTTGTCTCTCTTCTGCACTAGAATGCAAGCTCCTTGAGTCCTGAATTTGTATCTGTTGTGTTTACTGCTCTGTCTCCAGGCGCTTGGTTGGCATTTGGGCAAGGGGTCCACCTCCAGGTCCATGTGCAGCCCTTGCCTGCCCTATTCTGTGCTCTGGGAGGTAGACTCCTGTGGATGCATCCACTATTAGATGGCTTCTGGGTGCTTTCAGCCAATAGGAGGCACTGTAAAGAGTGTAGGGAGGGAGAGGGGAGAGGTTGCGGTATTTCTTCTCACCTCATCATTGACTCAGTACTTCATCTCTAGCAGTAGCTCCTTCCTTCCACAGCTCAAGCCTCTGACAGGTACTCTGTTCCTCTAGGAAAAGCAATCTCTCCTCAAATTCCTTCCGCTTCGAGGGTGTAATGACTTCCTGCTGTTCCTAATTCCTGGGTTCTGCATCCTCTCAAGATTTTTACTTGTAACCCTGCCCACATATCATTACGTAGACCCTTCATTAAAATCTTTTCATTTGTACCATCTGCAACGAGCACTTTCCTGCCAGGACTCGGCCTTGATAAAGAACTCAATAAGCACTCGCTGAAAGATTGTTGAATGAACGAAAGACTTGGCATTCTCTGAAAATTTGATTGATTGGCTTTGGCGCTGGAACTACCACTGGAGAGACACTAAAGGAGCGAAGGGTAGAAGTCAGCAGCGGGAAGATACGTCTGCAATCAATGTCTAGCCAAGTAGCCAAGCCTTAAATGTGTGTGCATACTGCAACAGCCACTGGTTGCAGGGTATGGAACTCAACCCACAGTCAGTTTCTCTAGTTATTTTGTGTGTGTGTTTGAAACAGATCATAATGATTATAGAATGGAGTGGCAGAGTGTGAGGAGCAATTAACCCATTGCCAAAATCCAATTTGCTGTTTGACTAATTTGCTTAACCTTTCTGAGCTGAGTTTACTCATCTACAAATTTGAAATTGACAGGAACTTCATGGAGACCTTGTAGTATAAAGATGTGACTTATGTAAAGTGTGTATCACTGTGTGTGACATGGTATTTGCTCTATAAATATCAGTTTCTTCCCTTCTTTCCTTTCCTTTTTTCTTTGCCTGTCTTCTTTCTTATTGAACTGACTCAAATAAAATGAGATCAGAGAGATTTCCTTCTCTTAAAAATTTTAAATTCCCTGATTTAAAAGAATGTGCAGCCCTGGCCAGGTAGCTCAGTTGGTTAGAGTGTCCGCCTAATACAACCAAGATTGCAGGTAAGATCCCCAGTCAGGGCACATAACAAGAATCAACTAATGAATGCATAAACAACCGGAACAACAAACCAATGTTCTTTGCTCTCTCTCTCTTTCTCTCTCTGCCTTCCCCCCTCTCTTTCCAAAATCAATAAATTCTAAAAAATTTGTACAATAATAGTTCTGGTGAGGAAACAGAAGGCATTTATTACTTGGTGGACATTCAGACATTGACATACAAGGGGAGGTTACAAGAAAACGAACAGGAGTCAGAGAAGCCACTCAGAATAATCACTCTCCCTACAAAAGGCCTCCAAAAAGGTCTGCCCCACAGTGTACAATCAAGCCGCTGTGCTTCACTGCTTGGCAAGTTAAGCAATATTCCACAAGCATTAGAGTTACATACCACTTGATCAAAATTGGACCCATTTCAAGATATTGAACAAGAGAAACTTGGCTGCTTTTCTTAGCCATGGGGGAAAACAGAGGGGCCTTCTTGGAAGATTATTGGTGTGAAATCAGTAGTTATAGCTTTAAAATGTGCCACTTCATGTGCATGTTAGGACATATAGATATATTTCCACTCCAACACACACCTTTCCCTTTGTCTTCTTTTTGTGCATAAAGCAAAGAGCGTGCTACAAGAGTATGCTTTGCTTCCAAAAAATTTGACACACTACGGGATGGAATAACAGAACTGAATGTACTTTCAAACAAGACACCATGTTTAGAAATACACAAATCCTGCAAGGCCACTCATGGGCAGCAGCACCCCCAACAACCATGGCTTTGTGTGACTGCACTGATTTTCTTGTATGTCTGTGTCCTTTCTGTGCTAAAGCAATAGGAATCGTGCAACAAATTATAAGTCTGAAATGACTGCTCTATCTATGCAGCCACCAAATGGAGCTGATGTGACTGCAGGGACAAAACCAGCACTGATATTAGAAGGCCAGGGAGGTGGCAATGGAATATTTCAGTCACTTGCAAAACAAGACAAAACTGAAAAACTAGAATGTTCCAAATCATAGCCCTCGCTTGGCTCCTGCAGAAGTGTTTGCCATGCTAACCCAACCTTTCTGTCTCCAACCTCGGCCTACAGTGCCTTCATTTGTCAAACACATCACAGGAATCAGCACAATGGTAACTTCTACCTGACACTAAACCCTACCTTCAGGGGGAATTAAGTCCTATACATGATCATTTTTATCGTACTCATCAGTTTATGTGACTCTGGATAACCAAACTCTGAGCCCCAGGAAGAAAGGAACCATCATGTGTTATCACTAAGCCTTCTGTCCCCGCTCATGTCTCACGCATGCTAGATGCTCCACAAGAGCCTGTTAAAATCATTTCTGTCACTTTGCCCCCCTTCCACTGTTAGATAAATGTCCTGTTGCCTCTCATCTGTGTGTACTGTCTTCTGCAGAAAATTGATCTACCATGACTGGAATAAAAAACTCTGCAGGGTTTCTGGTTGTTTTTTTTTTCCAAATCTTGTTTTTTTGTCTTTTGTTTTTTGCTTTTTTGGTGTTTTTTTTTCCCCAGTAGCAGGAATGGATTTGCTCTGCTCTACTGTACTTTTACTGTTTACTTGACTTTAGACCCACATTTAGATTTACTGAGTAACTGGCTGGATTTAAGTTTGCAGTCTCAGGTTGGATGCAAACTTCAAGTGGATATTTAGTGCCTTCTGCAGAGGGTCTCACAGAATGGCTTCAATAAGACCGATAAATTAATGTCTCATACTTCTGGAGAAAATACTTGAGCGGACATATCTCATGTATTTGAAAGAAGTCCCACCTGGTGGAGGGGCTAAAAAGGGGTCAGAATGATACCTCACCTGTTGGCTGTATTATTGCAATTTTACTAATTACCTATCAACCATACATTCTTGTCAATAAAATGTTTTATAAATTCAAAAAGAAATTTGAAGGTATAAACTCCATTAAATGATTAAACGAGTTACATTTTCACAAGGCCAGATTATCAAATCTTTTGGATCTTATTTCCTAAGAGTCTCTGAAGATGTCCACCCACTTCCCTCTACATCGCCCCTAGACCTAGTCACCAGTACTTCTCACCTGGGTGACTGGACAGACGTGGCAGGTTTTGTCTCATCCTCTACTCACTCCAGCCAGAGCGACCTTTTTAACTGCAGGTAGAACCAAATCACTTCCCCTCACGTCTGCTCCTGAGCCCTCCTTGTTCCATTTTTACAAGTTCCAAACTTACAATCAGTTTGTGGCTTCCTATTCTGTGAGCATATAGACCCAAACACCTGACATTTCCCCAGGGTTCTGTGTATTGAACCTGTCTCTCCGGCCTCGTCACCTGACACCATCCACCCCTTTTTCCCTGTTCTAGCCACACTGCCTCGTCCCCTCCTGCCTGGCTTCTGCAACTGTGTTCCTTGAACTTTCACCTGCATAGTCATCAGAGAGGGATTTTGTTGAAGCACAAGTAACTCTCATTCAGGGGCCCTGGGGTGGGGCCTGAGAACCTGCATTGCTCAATAATTCAGCTGCCAACCTACTCCCTCATTTTCTCAGAAAAGCCTTCCCAATGTCTCTGTCCAAGACCCAGTGCCCTGCTTTCCCCATCACAGCACAGCGTGTAAGTCACACGCACTCACACGCAGCTTTCGTCACCACCAGGATGTGGACCCCATGCAACCACTCTTTCCACCACCAGGAGTAAGTTCCGTGATGGCATCTGTGCACTTTTTGTTCACGACATCTAAAAATAAGTATTTTAAATGTATGAACAAATATATAAATCCCCAAATATCCTTTTTATTTAGTTTTCTAGTATTTTTATTGGAAAAATTAGCTTGTGGCACTAATTGTAATATCTTGATAAATCGTAAAATGTCTTGGCCATGTTCCCTACCTCTCTGAAAAAAACACCTGCCGTCACTCAAACACACACACACATGCATTGCAGAACAAAAACGGTGCCACGCAAAACAGGAACAGAAACCAAGGTTTCACAACCATTTCTCAATTCTTAGAGGTATAAAAATCATATGGATACATACATACATGCAGGTTTAGGGGACGAGTCATATGGACTGACGTAAAACTGACATTAGGCATTCTCAGCAAATAAAACAATGAGCATGACAAATTCCATTATTTCAATAAACGGGTGTCCAGTTTGCTCTGAAAAAAGTGCCAGTATGTTTTACACACACACACACACACACACACACACACACACACGTTCCTCATACCTTAGCACTATGTTGAGTGCAGATGCATACACCTTGTTGTGGTATAAAAATTATCTACTCTGAACATTAAGAGTTCTTTAGGCAAAATTTATATAAGATTGTTATTAAAATTACATGCACTATATAAGAAACATTTGGCATCTGTTATGTGTTTTTTTAATACAGGACTGACAAGATGATGTCAAAGGCCCATCCCTGTCTTCAAGCAGTTTACGATAGAGGCATATTAAAATCAACCGCAAACAATGAGAATTTGTAATATGTACAAAATCAAGTGTGAAAGAGGAGGAAGGAATCACTTCCTCTAAGGGAACGGGAGGAAGAAGGAGAATATTTCACAGAGGAATAAATTTTACCTCGGAATTTGGATGGTGACTAGCAATTTGATGGGTAGAAGTGGACATAGGGTGAAGAACAGGACAACTGTTCCAAAAACAAAATTAACCTCACAATAAAAAACCTAAAAACCTGCACGCGTTGTGACATGCTGAGCAATATACTTCAATGGCTCTGAAGGCTGAGCTTGCAGGGCTCATTCACGACCGCGGCACAGCCTAGCTGGTCCCGACTTACACGAGGGTGGGCCTTGAACGTGACAAGTCCGGGGCCTGCGCCAGCGCTCCAATCCCCAGACTCTGCGCCCTCCCTTTGTGGCCCAGGGACTCACCCCAGTGTCCTGAGGGCCACGCACGTTTGCTCCAGCCATCTGGATCCTTGGCAGCCAGTCATCGCCTCAGCCAACAATGCTACTGCTTCTCCAGTTCTTTTTCCTTCAAAGCCTGAGCAGTGCCTTGCATTCAAATAAGGTCCCCTTTATTGGGACCTTCTGGTATGGACTCATATGACACAAAAATCACTTTAAATATTGGGTCATTACTGAGAAACCCCTCGACAAACCCTTTCCCCCAAATTCCTTGTCACCCATTTTAAGGTGTATGTCTATTCCTTTTTTGCAAAATATCACAAAGTGTTTCTTCTCTAGGCCTGGGGGGCAGATGCTGTCTGTGCCTTGCTCGCCTCTACGGGCCCTTATTATTTCAGCGCACGCTGCCAGCCTGCAACTGCCAAATACTGTGGGCTTTTCTTTCTTTGCCTGTGGGCTTGCTCTTGCAGCTGGAGCATATTTTGCCACCCAACTGGTAGGAGTAATTGACCCTAATTATCATAAAGAAATAATGTTAGAAAACACAGCCAAAATTATGCATAGAACTTAGAGAATTCACTGAATGCTTCTTGGTGCTCCCATGCCCAGTGGAAGACTAAGTGTGTGATTGCAGCATTTACAGCCACGGCAGCTGGACAAGGTTGCCATAACTGAGGGTTCTGATCTTCAGGGGCAGACCTCTGAGTATTGCACTGGCCAGGCAACCAGCAGAAATGTAAGGCATGGATGAGGAATATCTAGCATGCGTAGAAGAAAAGAAAGAAAATAAATCCCAGTTGCAACCTTGAGACCAGATGAAGCCTACTGTAGCTTACGTCACTCACCCACCTGTTGCATTCTATTTACTAAATCACCTCTGGCCGCCACCTTGAAGAGTCAACACAGGACGGAATGAAAGGAGCGTGGGGCCCCAGGGATCCGAGCGGCGCCAGGGTTGGACTGCAGTGGACTGTTTTGGTGCCCACCGACATCTAAGCACCCTTACCACGGCAGTGCCGTGGCCCAGTGCCTGCATGTTTGTGCCCGAGGGCTGTCTGATGCTTCTGGAAGGCGCTTTGCTTCCTGCCTGGGAAGCTGGAGTTGTCAGAGTATTAAAAACCTGGGTAATTTAGAGTCCACATGTGAATGACATCACACCAATTTGTCTTTCACTGTCTGACTCACCTCAGTCAGTATAATGCCGTAAAGGTGCATCCACGTTGTGGCAAATGGCAGGGTGTCCTTAAGTGTATGACCTCACTTATATGTGGAATCTAAAAAAGCCAAACTCATAAAAACAGAGCGTAAGATGGTGGTAACCAGTGGATGAGGGGTCGGGGGATAGGACAGATATTGTTTAAAGGTACGAATTTGCAATGGGTAGTAAAGCAGCCCTATAGATTTCATGCATGGTATAGGAAATACAGGCAACAATATTGTATTCTAATCATTAAACTTGCAAGAGAATAGAACATAATTCCAACCATTAAAAAATGATATGTATTGTGATAGAGTTGCTATTTATCACTCTTATGGCAATCATATTACAGCATATATAATGTATCAAATTAGCATGTTTTATACCTTAAATTTACACAATGTTATATGTCAAACATATTTCAATTAAAAAAAACCTGGGAACAGTCCTCAATCAATGTAACTGATTAGAATTTGCTCCTAACTTCCCCAGTGACCTCACTCTTCTTGTGGGGTGACTTATGTCATATGCTTTGCACTGATCCCTCGTTTCCCCAGTGGGATTAATCTGCATTTACCCACAGTTGTAACTGGCTCGGTAACACACTCTTTTACTGGCTGCCTTCCCTTCCTTGTCTCTCTTCCTCACTCTCTTATGGGTGTTTTCTGTCATCCCCCAAATAAAATACTTTCACTCAAATCCTTGACTTAGGTTCTACCCAAACTAAGGCAGTCTGGTACTTGTCAGCTGGTCATACAGTTGGCTGTTGCCCAGGGAATGGAGTAGATCTTGACTTCAGGTCAACAATCCTCCCAGAAAATATGGACAGGAAGATAGAAAGCTCATAATTTCACTGGCAGGAATTCCCTTCTCTACGCTGCTTCAGGGCCACCTGCGAATTGGGCTGCAAGGCAGCCGCGGCCCCTTTATGGCTGCCCCTGGTGCAGCATTTACAGGCTTAGGAGAAATAACAGGTTACAGAAAGTCACCGTGCCACGAGCAAGAACTGCATCACAGTGGGGGGGGGGGGCGGTGCAGGAACCACGGTTATTTTCCTTTCTTAGATTCCTTTTTCAGACTCTGACTAGTTCACTGCCTTCCTCAACATGTCACAAAACAGTTGTACGACGTCCCTCATCTGTAACTTCATCCTTATGGTACTTTAAATAACAATATGTATTGATACAGACATTTGATCAACCAACTGTATCAATGCACACAGCTTACCTCATGCAGTTGAAATTAAGCCTCACATTTCAGACCTTGAATCTTGCAATGAGCATTAACAGCTAACGGTCTTCATCTGACCCAAGTTGTATAAATTCTGAGTTGGGACTAACGACAGCTGGTGATTGCCATGGAAAGCCCGCCTGAGAAGACCCTATTTCACTCTGTGCCTAGCTGAGAAAGAGAAGCTAAACCCTAAAGCCAAGAGCAAGAAGAACAAAGCCCACCTGCGAGAGAGAGAGAAGAGACTGGGCAGCTAGAGTTCAGAGAAAGTAATCTTGTTTTTAGCAGCTTCTTAATGTCTACTTCCAGCTTTTTATGTGGTCCTGGTCTATTTCTCTCCCTTGGTTCTATAGATACCCAGTACCTTACAAAAACGTTCTCCCTTTGGACTTACTTTAACTGAAGGGATTTTTCAGTTACTTAAAACTGAAAGAGCCTTGATTTTCCTAAATGCACTCGACTCTGAGCTCAGCAGGGTGGAACGGGGACCGTCACTTTCTTGGTAACTTTAAAGCATCGAATTCAGAACTTGGCACATAGTAAGTATTGGTCACAAGAAAAATTAATACAAAACATGAATAAGCTTCAGCGGAAGCACCAAGAAGCATATATACTTTTCACAGCATGAAAAGTCTTTCCACCAATGGTAAGCAGCTGCCCCACGCTCACCGTGCCTAGGGCTGGAATGCTCGTGCCTTCGGTTTATTTTAATCAGTAATTGCCCACTCATTTAATCCATTTGAAAAACAGTCTTAACCACCGCTCAAATTATTGGTGTGTGTTTCTCCAGGGTATGTAGCAGGGTATTAATTCACCTTGAAACATTTAGGCGTCTTTATCACTCTCAGATGTTCAAAGTGTCTCAGCCACGGAAAGGGATGAAGTGGAGTTTCAAATGGGTGAACCGGAGAAAGGAGATCTCAATCTTCCTCAGATCCAACCTTTCACCAAACCCAACGGGAAGAGTAGAGGGTTGTGGGCTGTTGTTTCTTGAGATGCGCATTAAGGGGAAGACTAAATTTAGCGAATGCTAAAGCCCCCTTGTAATGTTTTATGATTGTTATAGTAGTTGGTAACTTCTGTTCCCCTCTGGCTGTGATGTGAGAAGCTGCCCCCTCCTCCTCCCCCCCATGACAGCAATCTCTAGTTGTAAAATGGTAAGACCGTCAGCCAGCAATAATTTGCAATCCAAACAGACTTGACGCTCCCTGACATTTATTGAAACCTCAGACCCCGTGCACTGGTTTCAGTTTTCCTCCCTTTGCTCTGTTTTTACAGACAGACAAGCGCTTAGATTTAGGTTTAATAATGAGGAGAAATTTCTTCTTGGCCTACTCTTGCTTGTGTTGGCTGCAATGGGGCCTGCAACAGACGGGTGGTTGGAGTTAATTACACTAAATGGTGAGAACATTATGTGACCCCACTGGTTCAGCCCCAGAGGCTGTGTGCCTCCTCACAGACAGACACAGGCAGATGGAGAGCCTCGCGGGCCGGGCACAGGGCGGAAGCAACGGAGAGCTCTCCGCTGAAGACCAGACTCCGTCACGGAGCTCAGAACGCTGGGCTTTTTCAGAAGCACAAAGTGAAATTCAAAGAAACGCAGGGTGAGAGAGAGGACGATGGAAATGTGCACTTTGTGCAACAGAATTGCTCTCAGTGGGAGCAGTCATCTTCAGGAATGACACACCACACACTTTTTCTGGGAAGAACACAGTGAAGATTTCACCACAAACTTGACTCTGACAAGCCAGAGGGGAACTTCTGTCACATATGTTATCATAAGACACCTGCTGACATATTACAATATTTGAGAGCCAGCAATAACTGCATATTAGTTCACTCAGTGCATGCTACTTACTTGACACCTGTAAATGTTCTTGTCGCTGTTATTTCCAATGATGAAGGTGACAGTGATCACAGCACACTCAGGTTCTCATCTGGGGATAATTGGGCATCCATGATGCTCAGGAAGAAAAATTAACCAATACACTTAGGTGTGGTAGAGACTCATCTAGAAAGAGTTTGTTGAGCAACCATGGCAGGGCCTCAGTTACTAAAAATGTAACATGGCCAGAGAGAGACAATATTAGGTTGATGACTTCACACTGCAACAAAGATTTTTGTTCCAAGACTTATGCTTTGCAGTTGCATGTCAATTACATGCAAATCATTGGAAATCTCTAGGCAGAAATGGCTCCCCTGATCTGCCTGGCAATGTTAATTTCCTAAAACAGCATTTACAATACCATGTTTTAAAAGCCTGCTAGAGAATTTGCTTAAAGTTGCATTGTCAAATAATTTCTGGCCCATGGCAGTGTTTGTGACACCCACCAGGATAACAAGGGAGGGGACAGAAGAGCAGGTAGCATCCCCAAAGGAAGTGGTCCAGGCAATCCTTCATCCTCATTCTATACTGTAGACATCCTCCTTTTCGGCTACATTGGCTATCATTTTCTCTGTTTTTATCCATAGTTAGCAACGATCAAGTAATAAGAGAAGTGGGATCATACCCCAAGGGTTTCTTGATAAGGTATCAGTTGGGAAACAATGAACTGGTATTGGGTTCTATTTTGGATAAGGGCCCTGAGTGCCCTGACTTCAAAGCAGTGTAGTTTGCTCTATTCAATGATCACTAGTTTCACCCAACTCACATACACTTGACTGTCAGAGCATTATGTGGGTAAGCATGCATAGCTAGTGCAATTCACCTCCCATGTGCAAACTATTCAACATGTGTGCTTTGCAAATCAGCAACATCTTTCTCACTGAGGCAGTAATGAAATGAGACAGGTACAGAAATTACCCAGGGTTGCTTAAACCTCATAAAATGATTACTACAATTCATAAATGAAGTTTGCTTTGCAAAATGTTTATACAAACAAGTGGGCAATGTGTATTTTCCCCAGTAAAAGATAATTAAGAGTGGTTGGGCATGCTATTAAAGTACAGGAAAAAATGAGATGCAAGTGTTTAAATATTGTTGTGTTGCAGTCAACCATATGTAAATAAGGAGCAAATGTAGACACAAGCTATACTTAATAAGAGAGTTGACATAGTTGTTAAATGAAGAAACGGCCTTCATTGGAGTGACAGCTTTCATAACTAAAATGAGTAGCTGTAATTATAGACTTTATTTCCACAGAGTCTGTGAGATAGGATCCATGCGTAAGGGAAATCCAGGGCTGAATAATATGTAAAGAGTAAGGTTAAGCAACAAGAAGACAGGGGCAAATATAAATAAACTCTATTTTAAGCCCAAGGTATATAATTTCAGAAAAAAAGTGAAAGAGCACTGCTTTCTATGGTAACTATTTCCTAGTCATATCTATCTATCTATCTATCTATCTATCCATCCATCCATCCATCCATCCATCCAATCTATCAGTGGGTGAAGGATCAGAAAATCTTCCTAAAGACTCAATGCTAAATCTGACTGTTCACCGTTTGGTTGTTATTGTTATTTGCTACATTTTTGTTTATGCCTTGTTGTTTATTTCCAAATAGAAATCACAGTGGAGAGATTCTCAGTAGAGGAAGCAGTGCGAGAAAGGCTGAGGATAGCAAGATCTCGGCCCGTCCAGAAAACGTGAGTGTGGCTGCAGCCCATCACCCTGGGTTGAGGGCAAGGCAGAACCAGCCCTCAGAGAGACGTGAGGGCCATACTGAGAACTGGGCACCTTTCCTGTGTGCAGCAAGGAGGCATCAAGTAGTTTGCTTGGCAACACAGCATGATCAGTTGGCATTGCAGAGAGGTCACAAGAGTGACATTATAAAGGATGAATCTGTGGTTAAACTGCAGTCGGTCGACAGAGCATTGAATGGGGTCTGCACTAAGCAGTAGAAAAGCACAGCAGTTGGGAAAACAGGCAGGTTGTAACTGGGAAATCTCACAGTAGGGGGAGAAAAGAAAAGCCTATCATGATTTATAGCTTCTAATTTGAGTCGCAGTGCCTAGTGCAGATAAATAAATTATGAAAGAACAAACAGGTCTTAAGGAAAAACATATCTGAATTCAGATTTGAATATAGTAAGTTTAAAGTTCCTGTGGGCACCTGAGCTCAGGTATCACACATCTGATAAATATCAAAGCTAGAAATCAAAGCAGTTCTATCGGACTCCTGACCACTGATATGTCCTGCATCTCCCTATAGAAGCAACTAAGAAATTTTAAAAAATCTAATAAGTTATTATAAAACAGGTATGAGATATGTGTAAAGGCAAGATTCAATATAATTATGAAGGCAGGCTATTATCTATCAATTTATATTTTTGCTTTTAAGAGACTTTCTACTATAGAGATAACTACATGTAAGGTAATCGTATTTTTACAGGCACTTTGCAATCAAGGTAGAGTAATGTAGACTGAGACATGTGTGGGAATTCCATTCTCTTTTCCTCACACAGCATGATGCTGAGGGCAAGAAGTGCTGGACAGGGACCTCCAAGGCTAATCTTGATAAAAACGATGTTAATAAAAGTCATGAAAATAAGGATTCACCAGATTCACGTATTCATTCCTGTGGCAGAATTATATTTCTTAATACATTCGCATTTTCAAGCATAGGGATTTTATCTTTCAAAAATGATCTGTTGTGATGCAAACCTTCTTATCTTTTCAATGATAAAATTTAACAAAGACATCTTCAACATTGGAAGATTTAGCTGAGGTTTAAAGATTTAAATGAGGACACGCATTCAACATTAGAGGAGAGATATTAGAAATTTGGGAAGCAAAACAGGCTGAAAGATTTATTACAGCACTTAGAAACACAAGCCTTCACACTGCGTGCCCAAGCATGACCAATGAGCAGGTAATAACAGATCTCATTAGATGCTGTTTATTTAATTTCACGTTATCCTGTCAGAGATGTTTTCCTTGCAGGATAGAGCCCATTTGGGGGGTATAGTTTAAATAATGCCCAAATACACCATGATACATTTGTAATGACAAAAGGCTACAAATGCAAATTCAGAAGGTCACTAACTCACCCCAACACAATATAATGTTTTGGAACTATATGTTTAGGTTTTCTGTCTGTTCCCCTCTTTCCCAAGAGCCAGGAAATAAGTCACACATGCTAGCTCAGAAAGAACCTTGAAGAGGGACTCCACCAGGGAGGACACGAAGCCTCCTGATTATTTTTTCTCCTGGTATTTGCTTTCTTTTTCCTTTCCACTGCTACAACATACACATATACACACACACAAATTTTCTCCTTTTAGTATCCAATTAATGCTCCAGTGAATTACATGCTTACATTTGAGATTAAAGTGACATCTGGATAGAACTGCACAGAACAAGGTAAGTCAATAATGATGATTTTTTAAAGGAATAAATATTCTTGAATATTCAGCTAACAAATACCACAGATGACCTTGGAAAGACCACCCTGCATATGTGCCCACTTAGTTTTCTGCTTGTGTCACTTTCATCTTCACCCAAAAATGGGTTTTGAAAAGATGGCACATTACTTAGGTTTATATAATTTTAAAGTATAATTAACAACGCATTATTAGGATAATGTACTTTAACCTTAGTGAAGCTATCAGCTGTTATTTGGTATTATTAAAGCTAAAATGGTCAGGGAAAGGAATTAAATTTTCCTCTGTGATATTATCTCCAATATGAATGTGGAAGTAACAAAAACTGAGCTGAAAACATTACTCTATGATTAAAACTTCTGGCACAATGCTAATAAATTGACAGAGTCGGGAAACCTTTTATGAATTAAGAGAATCACCTGCCATAATCTGCACTTGGATGTTGATAATGTGGTCTAAAATCTTCTGAAATATGTCTTCAGAGATTAAGGATTCACTATTCAGTGGCTCAAGTGGTTCAAAGAGACCACCTCATCTCCAAGGAATGGCTCAGGAATTAAGTTCCCCCAAATGGGGATTTTTAAATTCCCCATTTTTCCCCCCAGGGACTTTCAGCCATAGATGCATATGCCCACTTACTCTCCAGAGTCTACTTCTCCCAACTTCATCATATTCTCTGACATCATTGACCTCCTAGTCACAAAGAACGGCAACTTCCTCCTTAGTTTTGACTCTTCCTCTGTCCCATCCTCCAGTTTTGTCACCTTTTAGGTGTGTCAACACTAGCAACTCTGACATAAACAAGGATTGGAAAACTTCTTTTGGGAGAGCACCAAATAATAAATAATTTGTGGTCCATAGAGTCTCTGTCACAACACTCAAACCTGCTGTTGTATAGCACAAAAGTAACTATGGGCAAATATATAAATCACAGGTGGCAAATACAAGGCCCTCCAACCTTGTTGTATCCAACCCGGCACCAGCACCTTGTCTCTACCCAGCAGCAGTGCCAAGCTCTCACTTAACTGTTAAGGAGTAGGTACATTTATGCAGTCCTAAGTTACATTCAGCCCTTTGAAGGCAACCGCAAGGCTGATGTGACCCCCGGTGAATATGAGTTTGACACCCCTGATATAAATGAACAGAGAGGGCTGTGTTCCAATAAAGCTTTATTTACAAAAACAGGCAATAGGCAGACTTGGTCCCAAGGCGCCAACTGCTGAACTCCCCCCCACCCCCACACCCGCTGCTATGCCCTACCCAAACCTTTATTACTTCTCACCTACATCACTCTGCTCTTTCATCCCCTTCCATTTCCTGTCTCTCCCCGGCCAACACGTCCCTAACCATGTTGTCATAGGAATCTTATTTAAGTGTAACTCACTCATCTTGTAACCCAATAGGAAAAGCTTTCCATGAGCCTCAGTTATCTATAAAACTGAGTTTTATAGTCCTTGCAGAATACAGTGTCAACCTAGTTGCATGCCTCACCCCTGACCACTTAAGAGTGATACCTGTTTCTCAAATAGTCCTGCTTCTCCTTGCAATGATTCTTTACTTTATGCTTTCTTTTCTGCTTGCAATAGTCCTCTCCACATGTTTACCTATATTTCAGGTCCTTCACTCCCTTATCAACTACAAATGACTTACCTTTTGTGTTATCTACAGGAGAAAGCTAAAATTGTATGTGTCTAGGGGTCTAGCATGGAAATACAATTTGAGATTTAAAAAGGGTCGAGAACAGGATTTTGGAAATAATTATACTTAGGGGATAGGAAGGGGGGACAACAAAGAGAACTTAGCAAGACAGAAGGAGAATTAGGAAAGCATTGCATAATAAATTAACATATAGGTAAATGATCACATCTTATCAAATATCATTTCACTGAATGAATGGCATCGTAATACCCTTAATTTAAAATATCTTAATATTAGTCATTCAAGTTGTTTAACATGTTTTACTGTTGTCAGTAACAATATGAATGAGAAGTCTATTTGTCTAACAAATATTTGAGTAATCACTCAGTGACTACCATGCGTCAGTCACTGTACAGGCATCTGTGTAATTGACAATTCTCCATACTAATCTCCTACCCTGGAAATAACCCCTGCAGATGGGCTTTTCCTCCCATGCCTAAAGTTATACTAACGATGGGAATAGGTCGCCACAGGCCTGAGTCATGCTGAAGAAGCCCGAGGTGAGAACACCGACACACCTGTCCTGTGGGAAAGTAAGGAGTACCAGTTGAGAAAATGGCCCAGGAGATGAGAATCCTGATATGTTCATCTTCTGGTTTTAGAGGCCCCAGGGCAGAATAGAGAATATATGAATATATATGATGTGCTCAGTATTGTTGTGGAACATAACAAGATAGCATCGTCTAGTTCACAGGGAAAAGTCCCAGCTCCACAGCTCTTTAAGATTAAATGCTTCAGGAAATGAAACAGGACTGACCTGCAAATGGAGATTACTGATTTAGCTTGCAGATGTGCTCATGCCTCAATTTCCCTGATGCTACAAAATGTGTAGTGCTAGTGAGGAAGGAAAGCTTAGAACTTGAGAACTATCTCAGTCATAGAGGAACACATATCTAAGTTGAAAGGATTTGCGAAAACAAGGTAATGTATTCCTCTAAGTACAAACACCAGTGACAGAGCCCCTTGACTTCAGCTGACTTAATGGGAATTCATCACTGGCAAAAAAACTGCCAGGGTGTCTCCCAGCTGTCAAGCTTTAGCTTAGATTTACACATCCGGCAGGTTATCTTTCCCTTGAGTATCACACCTATCACACTGACCCTGCATTCTTCCACATGGTGGGTAAAGGAGATGCGTTATACATATACAATGGAATATTACTCAGCCAGGAGAAAATGGAAATCCTGCCATTTGTGACAATAGGGATGGATCTTGAGGGCATTCTGCCAAGTGAAATAAATCAAAGACAAGTACTGCATGGTATCACGTATGTGTGGAGTATAAGTAGAAAGCCAAACTAATAGAAATGAAGAGTAGAAAAATGGTTGCCAAGGGGATTGGGGTGGGGGAAGCAAAAATAGGAAGAGGCTGGTAAAAGGATACAAACTTTCAACTACAAAAGTGAATAATGTCTGAGGACTGAATGCAAAATATGGTGACTATAGTTGATAACATGGTATTGTATAATTTAAGTTTGCTCAGAGAGTAGAACTGAAATGTTCTCACCAAAAGAAAAAAAGAAGGAAGGAAGGAAGGAAGGAAGGAAGGAAGGAAGGAAGGAAGGAAGGAAGGAAGGAAGGAAGGAAAGAAACTTATGTCCAATGGTGCACATGTTGGATTTAGCAGACTTTGAAGCACCTATTATAAATATAGCTAAAGAATTAAAAGAAAATATAATAAGAATTAATAAACAAGTGCAGAAATGAAAATCATTACAAAGAAAAGGATAAATGAACATTGTAAAGCTTAAAAATACAATAATTGGAATTTAAATATTAGTAGACAGGCTAACCAGCATATCTGAGACAGCATAAGAAAGAATATGTGAACTTGAATCTGTCGAAGAATCTGGTAAACAGACCAATAGAAATTATCAAGTCTGAGGAAGAGAGACAAAAACCTTGAAGGAAACTGTATGGGCCTTAAAAATCTGTACAGGCCTGTGGCTCAGTGTCAAGTACTACAATATAGACATAACTAGGAGTGACAGAAGGGGAGGAGAGGAAAGGGGGTAGAAATGATATTTAAAGAAGTAATTACTGAGAAATCTTCTTAAATTTGGTGAGAGTGTTATTCTTTACGCCTAAAAAGCTTGACAAACCCAACCAGCAAAACATGAAGGAAATCACACAAAGACACATCATAGTTCAGCTGCTGACAAATTACAAAAAAGAGAGAAAGAGAGTCTTGAGAGCAACAAGAATAAAACAACACATCATGTGCAGGAGAAAATGGTAGGATCAATGTTTGACTTGTTAGCAGAAATAATAAACTATAGCAAACATTGGAAAGACACAAGAGTTGAAAGATAATATATATTTAAATAAATATATATATATTTAAATATATATATATATATATTTAACAAAACAGTTGACCAATGGGCCCATATCCAGCAAAACTGTTCTTCAAAATGAAGGTAAAATAAAGACATGTCCAAGTAACAACTAAGAGATCATGTGGCTAGCAGCTCAGTGCTACTAAAGGAAATCCATCAGATTGCAAAGAAACAACACTAGCCACACCAAATCCATAAAAAAGGGTAAATAAATATCCAAATATAAAATATTGATGTACACATACATGCACTTTTGCTTCTGTTAATTTCTCTGAAAGACATATGACTGAAGCATAAATTAATTTAAAAAATTACAGTGAACACTCTGTTGGGTTTATAATGCTTATAGGTTTGCTATATATATGAAAACAGTAGTATAAAGTTTGGACGGGTGAGCTATTCTAATACATATTCCCCATCCTTTACTGGAAATATGTCAGGATTAACTTGAAACCTATTGGCACGAGTCCAAGATACATACAGCATACCACACAGCAACCATTAAAATAATAACTTGAAGAAATATGGGTAAAAATTTAATAGATGAATTCAAATGGTAAAAGACTGTATAGTATATGACTTCACTTACAGGAAGTTCAAGAGACAAAACAGTGGTGACAGAAAACAAGCCAGTGACTTCCTAGACTCAGTGTTGGTGATGGTGACTGACTACAAAAGGATGTGAGGGAAGTGTTGGGAGTGGAGAGAAGTGGTCACGTTAGCGGTGGCTTCCATAGTGTCACTACAGTGGTGACAAGCCGAGAAACAGTGGGAGAATTAGTGTAAAAGAGCAGCAGGCCAACATAAATGCTTCACATGTAGACCCTCCCTTCCGTGAAGGCCTTTGCCCACCATCACAGTCCTTTGCCTTAGACGTGGTAACCCATCTGCTCTCTGTGGCTTTTCTACCAAACAAACGGAAAAGGCCAGTTCTGTTGGCCCCTCGGTGTGGCTCTCCACACCATGTCCCGCGTCGCACGGAAACCTATTCTAATGGGCGCAGGGCCTTTAGTGAACCTGCTCATTGTGTGGTGACACTTGACCTTTGTGTGCAGCAAGAAGGTCATGGAAAGGAAACACTAATCCGGCCACACGGCTGCTTCATGCTTAAGATTCTCACTGGAAAACACGGCATCAACATGCCCCATGGTGGGCCTGGGCCATTTTGTTGTCTTCTAGTTTGTTTTCCGATAGAAGAATGCTTCCTGGGTTTGGGCGCTGGATTGCCGGGGGAAGAGAGGGAAATGCCTGTTACTGCTTGCCCAACATCTACCACGGACCCAGCCAAACCACAGCAGCTAATCTCCAACTGGGGAGTCACTTCTCAAGGAAGCAGTCCTGAGGCCTGCATTCCTTTCGGTGCGGCCTCCCAAGTCTCCACGCCTTTCCCGAGACCTTCTCTGTGCATCCCTGCTCCGGGTGCACTTCAACACGCGGAACCTGGATTCCAGTTTGGTGCCATTGCTGTCGGGGTGTTTTGTTTTGAATTGTTTTTTTTAGAGGAGAAATAACCACCAGTTTCAATTCTTCTACCTATATTGCCTAGTAGATTGGGGTCAGACCACACATTTTTGAGGTCTATTTTATAAGTTGTTTTGTCTCTTCCTGTGTGTTATCTCTGCTTACCTCATTCTTAAAATAGCATTTATTCATATATTTATTCATTCTTCCAATAAACCTTTTAAAAATACTTTCTATAGCCCATTTGAAGGCACTAGGAAAATAAAGGTATGATTCTTCTCCTTAAATAACCTACGGTCTGATATAGATTCTGTTCATTAGAGTACCAGAAGCAGGTAGACAGAACATGCTTAAATGGGGTAACTGAGAAGAGTTTAATGAAGACACTATTTACAAAGGATTGGTGGAAACCAAACAGGCATGAAAAGCACCTCACAGCTAGGAAGATCAAAGATCCATTACCATTACTAAGACCGAAAGAATAAGGGTTGTGTGTGTACTGCAGGGTTGTACTTGTGTTACACATGAAGAGATGTAAGCTATAGGACAAGTGTGATGCTATGTCCTTAGGGGGAGAAACACAGCCACTGGAAACTTGTGGGCAGCACAAAGGGAGCTGGCAAATAAACTATCTCACCTGCATCCCAACCCCCCATCTGCTGCCAACGACTCCCTGGAAGCAAGGGGCAAGGAGCTTAGTTGATTTAGTCAATAAATGTGAGTTTCTTATGAGCTCTCAAAGATGTAGAATGAGTCTGAAGGGACAGATACATCAAGAATACAGACATATCTGACAATGAAAACAAATCAACTTAAAAAAAGACTGATACAGTTACTTATGTATAACACAATTAGTTGATCCATCTGTCTATGATGAATTTTTATTAGTGGAAAAAAGATATCAAGGCATAGCCACAAATTTATAAAGTCAGAGGCAGTAGAAAGCTGACTGGATTCTATAGTTTCTACAGTAATCACTTCCGTAGAACACGACACATTCACAGTTGTTCTTTCTTTTTTTTTTTTTTTTTGAAGCTCTATACACACTTCAATTTTGATTTTATTAAACATATATTAAAAGACTATGAAAAGAGAAGAGAGGAGACAGGTAGAAAGGAGGTCAAGATGAGACAGAGAAAAAAGAGAAGCGCTGCACAGGGAGAGAAGGCAATGGAAGGGAAATACTTGGTGCAATCAATGATAATTTGGAATAGCCCTAACTTCAACAGAAGGGCATCTTCTGTTCAGAAACCTGAAGTTCCAGAAAACAGTGAATGCTGTCCCTCCTCTACTTCTGCCTGTTCTTTTCAGGTTGCTTTTAATCTGAGTTCTCACCTGTCTTCTTCTTCTTGCCCTATCCAACGTCATCACACTGCATATTCTGAATATTACCTTGGTGTTTATCATTTCCATAGCTACATATTATATTTAACCTTTATCTCTTCCCCACAATAAAGGTCCATATAGCCATGATATAATTGGGCAGCTCCACTTGGAAATTACACATATACCTCAAATTCAATTCGTTTAAAATCAAATTGGTCATCTTTATTATCAAAACTTCACCCTGTACCCAAGCCAAAAACCAAACATCACCACTGAATAGATGTGAACCCTCGTTTTCACACTTATCACCACATCCAGTCAGATGTTAATTCTTTTGGGTTTCTGCAGATTCTTTGACCCTGTGCTTTCTCCTGCCTTCCAACATCTGTGATATTGCTCACTCTTTGTCCTTTCCACCCTCCTTCACTCTTCCCCAACTATATACTTGATCAGAGTAACCACAACTCAGAACTCTGGGGTGCAGGGGTTCATCCTAAAGCTCCCAAGTCTGATTGGAATCACATTCTTTTTTTTTAAGATTTAACTTATTTTTAATTGTTGTCCTTGTGCAGTTTTCTGTCTTTTGCTCCCATTCCAGCCCACTGCCCCAGCCCTCCCCACCCCCCTCCCATTTCCACC